>CAJUYG010001046.1:39237-85028 GCA_910591675.1 Galerucella calmariensis
TTTGACGTGTTTCGGGACTTTTTATAAATATGTACAGTAACCGAAATTATGAATTTATTCCATTTGGCTTTTACACACTGTATATTAATTATAACTCCGAATCCAAATGAGGGCAGCGACAGTGATTCTGACTGCTACAGTGAATCATTTGATTGAAAATAGACATATTTATTAAATCACCATCGAAAATTCATTCAAGTATAAATGAACACGAGCACCGTTTTAAACAATAAATCAATTTCTGTTTATAAAAAAGCAATACATAGAAGCATAATATAACATTATATTTTCGGGTATAATATAAGGGAATTAACAAGTGTACCACTTAGTACAGTCGTCCTATGTAGTGGAATCTTAAGGAGTATACCTTTGATTCATTGATCTATTGGTTCGGCACCTCCAGTCAGAGACCTCATTAGGCTTGTCTTATCACTAGGTTCTTTTTGGAGAGATCCTCCTTCGGGTTCTCCAAGGATTCTGTATTTTTAATGAGACATTCCATCCCGACAGATAGATTATTACTCATATGCCAATTGTATGCATGTTATGCAGGGTACAGCGGCCGGTGAGTAGTCCTTTGCCTTTCCTCCTCCTACCCAGATTTAATATTACGTTAGTCAGCGACTTCAAGGGGTTTATTGAAATTCCCAATAACTGGTACAAGACACGTGAATGCCGTTTCTGAATCTAGCTTCTCTAGGGTGTCTGTGGTTTCATTGCCTACAATACCCTTGTGCCCCGAGACCCACTTAAGAGCTTCTCTATTATGGTTTAACAGGGTTAAGAGTTCTTATACGCCGTCCCAGATTAGCCTTGATCAGTATACACTTAGATTGACTCCTTTGATATATTTTCAATTATCAATTGATTATACAATTTCTAATAATCATTAAAAAATAAATTTTTAGTGTGAATGTAGCAGAGACTATAAAAAGAATTAGGGTGTATATCAAGTTCTGAAAATGACCATGTTTATTAGTAACAAATCCAATAACCCTGAAAAATCATACTTTTGTTCGTGTCTAACAATCACAAGCTGCGTAATTTTAGAAAAATGTAATAAAAACACAACCCACGATCTCACGTTTCGCCGGAAGAGTAAGTTGTCCATTATTCCCTTGGTGGATCATTATTTTCGGTCGTTTTCCTACCTTTCTCATTTCAGATCAAATTATTTATATCTATCAGTTATTTCGACTCGCTTAGTCATTTGGTCACGTTTATTTGTGAGGAATAATGGAAAAATTGTCTCACGACAATCCTGTATTGTCTTATGCATTTGAAATTGGGTAACTATTACGAGAGATTTCAACCTAATTATCCTGATACTTTTGTTAAGTACATAGGAATGATACCAACGATATTTTTAATATTTAAATTTGAAAAAGATGATATTTTGCAATGCCCAATACCACCGAAAGAGGTGTATAATGACATGTTGGCAAAACAATAGTTTCCACGCGTCTGTAGTTGATTTTGACAAATAATGCATACATTTTCATTATATTCATAAAGACTAGTAGTCTATTCATTTTAGTCAGTTAATTTCATAATAAAAGATGATAAGCTGTGAACTCATATATAAAGGTCTTTATTCTGACGTTCCTAAAGTTATCTCAAAAGTCTCATAAAATCTCGTTGTAAGATATCAAAGGTGAGAAGACAGTTTTCTCGGTTTCTGTGAGTATATTGCTATCCGCATTTATCAAAAAGGGAACATGTTATTTGGTTTCCATGTCAAGAGGGGTGAGACAATAGTATATTACGTAACGAGTGCGGAAAGTGACGTTTTTCACACGAGTTGTAAGTATTGTCTTACGAGGCGCAATCCGAGTGACACACTCCCACGTGTGTGAAAAATCACTTTCGCACAAGTAATGTACACTATTTTTCCTACGACCATGCGATAATTGTCACAAATGTTGTTTAATGTGATGGTTTTTTAAAAAATATTCCACTTACACTTCACAAAAACTATTTCTATGCTTTGTGTTATAATTTGAGAATAAGCCCACTTCATCATTTCTCACTTTTATAATTAGAATATATTTTTCACGATCACGCGATAAATTTACGAAAGATGATGGTTTTATTTATTTGCAAACATCAATAACTGTACCTACAACATATGATTATTTTTAAAATAATTATTTTGTAGTGCAAAATATTTTCAAAATAACAAAGAAGACATTTTAATTCTTAATAATTTGAATTTTAAAAATTCCTACAGCAATACTATAGATATAGCTCTTATAGTAGCTCAGTGGTTAACGCGTCCTCACAATTCGGAGAACGCTGGAGTAGACCAACGATTATACACCCTACAGGATTGCTTATTCGCTTGAATCTTTCGTCGGTGAGTGGGAACTCGCTTACGTCACCAGCGGACCTCTACCAATTCAAAATATATTACGATCCTTAATATTTTTCACTTTTTTCTTGTGTATTTTCAAGAAATAATAATAAATTAATTTTTTTTTTTGGTGATATGCTATTTTTAAAAGTTATATTTAGTAGTATAAGTAGTTATATAATATTAGTAGTTATAAAACATAAATTATCAATTGAAACAATAGCTTTCAATTGAAGAATCCTGCTCATAATTTATTTCGCACAGAAAGAAAAGCAAATCTACGTGCTATGTTTATGGGTTAATTTATGGGTAAACTCATCATTATATTTTTTTTTTCTTATGGGGAAAATAAAATAGACGCCTTATGCACTTATAGAGAATTTATTAATAAACAATTTTTTTAAATTTTCTTGAAACCTCCATCATCTCTTGTCGTAGTCACACTTTTTCTCTTCGATCATTTTTTTTTTCTGGGATTTATAACTATTATAATTAATCCTAATAATTGTTCGAAGTTTACAAAGAAAGATTCATACAAGCAAAAATTAAAAAAAAAATTAAAAATTACTTGGAAACTAAAACTAGGAACATATAAAACCATGTAATGTAATGGTGATGTTCCTGCCAGAAACTGAGAAACTACGGCATTCTTTTCAGTTTTAGATGATATCTTAATTTCTTATTTTTTGCATGATCATCTATACTACCTAACATGGTTCTCTGTTCTAAGCTTTAGTTTTGAATTAATTTTTATTTTTGCTATTTGAAAATGTATACATTGAAACTGGAATCCAAAAATTTTGTATTTACACTGAAATAACGTGCTTCGCATTTATAGACTTTCTTGATTGACAATTATTAGAGAAGTTTACTTACCATCTTTATTAATAAACAACACCTTCAAAATTAAAAAAAACGGATAAAATTACGTCAAAACACACTTTGTAAACACACGATTAACCATAAAATTAAGAAGGTTAGGTCCAGTGATGACGTATTCGTCAGACTTGAGCGAGGCGAATACAGAGTTAAATGGAAATAAGCAATCCTGTAGGGTGTATAATCGTTGGGAGTGGACCGCGGTTCCATTCCAGGCCGTAGTTGTTTTTTTTTCATTACAAAATATGGCAAATTTTAATTATTTTTGAACAGATTTTGTGCTATATTCGTAGTTATTACGTAGGCACCAGAATGAGGTGCGAGGCTTGTAAATGTCTTCACCACCGTGGTGTATATGCAATGTTGTACACTACTAGCCGAATTTGGGACCAAAATCCAAGATAATTAACATTATATAGTCTGTACAGAAAGTACGAGGAGTAATAAACCCTAATTAAGTATGCAAAACCTTTACAGGGAGCACCATGAAATTTTTGATAGATCTCTTACTTTAAATTACATTTCTTCCGTAAATCTAAAAACCAGGTAGATCGACCCCGTATTTGTTTCAGTTGTAGCAAATTTTAGGGTTTCTTCATTGTTAAAGGATTAGCAGATAAGCAATAACGCAATGCAGTGGTGTGTATTTTGGGAAAAAAATACGTTTTAAACTATAATATAATAAAAAATGAAAAGAAATAATTATTGGAATACATTTATTACTTACATTTTATTCTATATTCGACTCGGAAGAGGAAGAATCGTTGTTGACATTAATAATAATAGGGTCGATTAAATCATCACAAATATTGTCAATTTTCCACATATTTGCCTCTACTTTGATAACATGCTCGATACAGTTTGTCCAATTTTCCTTACTAACATGACTTACAGCACTCTCAAACAATTTCACAACATCGTTAATTTTAAAAGTAGTATTTTTTTTTCCAACTTCCCCCTTTACCTGAGCCCATATTAATTCTATGGGATTAAGTTCACAATGATAAGGGGGAAGTCGAAGAACTGATATACCACGAGAAGAAGCCATTTCTTCTACAATGTAGGTTTTGTATTTATTCTTGTTCATTTTTGCAATTCTGTAAAGTTCTTTCCTTAGTGGATCTTTTGGAAACTTAATATTTTTCGAAATAAACCACTCCAAAAGCTCTGCTTCACGCCAACGACTTGTGGGCAATGCTTCTCGTAACCGTGAATGGTAACTTGCGTTGTCCATAACAATAACAGCCCCTTTTGGAATCAGATCCAACACTTGAACAAACCATTCCTCGAAGACATCCCCATTCATATCTTCGTGATAGTCCCCCGTGCGTTTTGAAATAAAAGTAATCCACCATCAACAAAACCTTCAGAACTTCCAACATGGACAGTCTTTTTCCTTTTCCAGATGGTGGCTGCAAACCTAACGACAAACCTTCCACGAATGCCTGCCTTTCGCTTTTAATGTTTTCATCTTGCCAAGATTTGGAAACTGTATATCCAGCATTTATACACACATATATACAAAAATATATAAAATAATTATTATTACAGATTGGTTTGTTTTCTATTATGAATAAACTGTGTTGCCTTTCTTTATCAAACTTACTAAAATTTATGTACCTCTATCACTTTTTTTTATTAAAATTAGTACATCCCGTTACCTCTGACCTAAATTGTATATTCTTTAGCATAGCTGCAACTCATTCGTTCAATACAAAATGTACCTTACGGTATACCCTCTTAAAATATATTTTGGTACGTCTATGAAATCTACTTAAATGAATGATTTATTACTCCTCGTACTTTCTGTACAGACTATACATACACTATTTCAATGCTAAAATATTACTTACCGAAGGAAATCTAATAGGTGCTTGTTACTTCTACAATTTGAACATACGGCAATAAAATAACATTATTCCTATTGTTTTAATTACCAATATTGAGTGCAACGAATTAACCATAATAATTATATGACCACATCCAAAAATTTCACAAAAAGTGGGCAACGTTTTACGTTGGATACATGGAAAATTGAAGAAAAAACTAATCACAGCGGTATTGAGTTCACAACACAACATCTTGAGTGTAAGAGTTATACACCACAGCGTTCACAAACTTAACACAAAAAGCGCTTACCCCATCGTCTGACTGACAAGTACACTGTCTGTTTGCGCTCCATAGATTATGAACGTACTCTTTATGGCATCAGTCATTTTTGATTGAGCGCGAATTTTAAACTAAAGGCATTTTTATCCAAATAGTACTATCTTGATAGGTGATTTCAAGCAGCAAAATGTTAAAAACAATCTCCTGGTTATACAAAATTATAGAAATAGAAAATTTTTTCAACCACTAATAGAGAAATTCAACTTCTCAGTTGGCTAGAAGAAGCAATAATTGTCAACTTCACAGCAAGTAGTGGGAAAAAACATTTTACTCGAATAACCAAGTCTCAGATGCTCAACAAAATCTCCATATCTGCCACAAAATACAAAGTCGCTTCTCACCCTACCTAAGTTCCTCAAGTTTCCCCATTATAATTATAACCACTACTTTCTTAAACTCCTCTTCTTTTATAATAATTATATCCGCCGCTGTATTGTGACTTTTTGATGTTGAAAAAAGCGGCTTCTCAACACAAAAGCAACATCAAACAGTTCTACTTTAATTAGCAAGAAAGAAAACAAGAAACGGCGACATGCCGAACCACATATGAATAATTTTTTTAATTAATGGTGATGGGAACATGAATCTAATATAGTAACGGTTGTTGAGTTGCAGCGACATAAAAATACTTCTAGCCGTCAATCCCAGTTTCGTTAAGCAGAAATGACTCACAGAAAATCACCGAGCAGAATAATTCTTTTTGAAAAAAAAGTCTACCTGTTTTTCAAGTCACAAATTCTTTGTGCACTTAAATTTTTTTGGAACTTCAGTTCTTTACGCCAGGTTATGTTTGAGCGACCAGGGGTCGCGACGCAAAAGATCTGATAGTTACGCGTTACGTTACGCTACGTTATGTTACATTGCTTCGTTATGTGCCTTGCTTGCGTGCTTGTGCCTCCTTAGTCTCTCTCTCGTTTACGATGCAGCGATTCATAATAATATGCTCCTGGCGGGATTCGAACCCGGGCCTCCCGCGTGCAATGTGAGCATTCTACCACTGAACCACCGATGCTAAATTGAAATTCTATGCAAAGCTGGTATTCGCAGTGCTGGTGATCTACTTGAATTTGTTCGGATAAATTTTTACTATTATTTCCTTATTTTTTTGCGCGATTAAGGGGTCTAGCACATTTACTTTTCGAAATACAGGGTGTTGAGATTTTGAAAACTTGAAAGCTTTAATTCGATAACTTTAAAATGGATGGATGGATTGATTTGACATTTGGCAGGTTGTTTTTAAATGTAAAAGGGCATATTTTGAAAGAAATAGTAGTTTGTGCAACTAGTGTGGATATGATGGCCATATCGCACGAGGACGACGTTCAATCAATCATTCAAGTGCGATTTCTACGGTTTCCTTTTTTAAATATACGATGCTGTTATAAGTAGATGTTGCCAGTCGGACTCCCTCATGAAGGGTACCGTACCATTATCTATAATAATGAATATTCTGCTAAATATTTCAAACGTCTACCTGTTGTAGTTATTAATAACAAGCAGAATAATTATTTAAAAATAAAATTAACAATAAAAAAAAACTTCCTCACGGGGAATCGAACCCGGGTCTACCGCGTGTCTGGTTTGCTTACTACTCAACCACCAAAGAATATGCAAATCGTTTATCTATAACGTCAGATGTATTACATAATTTTTGCTTAAAAGGAACTAAAGTTCCTACCGTGTGTCCCGCGACACGTTCTCCTTTTTTTTATCATTAAGCGGAAATTATTTACAAAAAACACATTTGGGAAAACGATTGTTACTATTATTTGTCATTAAATTTGTCATTTAAAAAATATCGGTACGTTAAATACCTGAAAAGAGCGCTCCAAATTATCAGCTGAGAAATATTGTTACATCCCTATTAATTAGTCGATTGCTTTACCTGTTATGATATCGAAATATCTGACGATAAAGTAACGTAGATAGAACAATAGGTCATAAAATGTTATGATTTCAACGACAAGCGAGTGTTCAGAAAAGGATAGAGATGGCATTCTCTTAGTATGGAGCTGTTGGGAATTTTTAATCAGGGCCAGTGGCGTTCAACGATATAAGTTATTTGAGATTACTTAGTGTATATCTTTGATATAAGAAGTATGATAATAAGAAAAATTTTCCACTACTTGCTGTGAAGCTACAATTATTGCTTCTTCTTGCCAACTGAGAAGTTGAATTTCTTAGTGGTTAATAACTTTATTTTATTAACCCAAGTCAATAATGGACAAATTCAAATATTTTGGGAATCCAGGGATAGAAGTTCAACAAAAACATGTGCAAAATAATTTTGTATACCCTGGAGATTGCTTCAACATATTTGCTGCTTGAAATAACCTTTTGAAGATACATTTATTTGAATAAAAATCCCATTGGTTCAAAATTCGCGCTCAACCTAAATACCACAATGTGTCATCGGCATAAAAATGTACTTAAATATATTTCAAATATTCATAAAATTGGGAAGTGGAAATGGGACAAATGAGTTTCGTTTAAAATTGCAATAAGTTTGATCAAATGATTGAACATCTCAAAATTCTAGTAAGATGTGTTATTCAGTGATAATAATAATAATAATAATAATATAATAATAATAATAATTTATTCACCATTTTATGAGAATACAGTCAGAAAATGATGCCTAGATGTACCTAGTGAATAAAAAAGAATATCTTACGAGGTGAATTACTTGTATGTTAGTACAATAAAATAGAAATAAAAAATATATTTTATTACGAAGTTATTGTTTCTATGGAAACACAATTAAAATTATACAGATATGAATTATAACTTCACTCGACAAATTTCCCAATATTTTTACATCATATATTAACCTAGTAAATTTTGTATTTTTTGCCTTGATAATTTTGTTAGTAACTTTTCGAGCTCTTTTTTGATATTTTTGTCATTTATTTCGCAGCTTTGTTGTTGAAAAAAGAAATTCAAAACTTTTGGTCCAAGCAAATCCTCTTAGTCCCACAGATTTTAACAATAAAGGTAAAACATAGATACTCTGCTGTCTCGTAATATATGAATGATGCCAGTTGAAAGTAATGTACGGTTTGAAAATTGGTATTTACATATCTGAAAGAAAAATAGTTGACGACAATCAAAAACTTCTGTTTCTTTGTATAATTGATCACTAGAATACATTCTGTTTGCACCGAGAATTATTTTCAAAAACATTCGTTGAAGAACCTCAAGGGGGTTCAAGTAAGTTCTACATACGCCACCCCAACCTATGATTCCGTATCTTAGGTGAGACTCTACTAGATTTTTGTATACTATAATTTTTTGCCGTAAATCAAAAATATCTGAAAAATGTCTAAATCTATAAGTATTGTTCTAAGTTTTTTCAATAAATAATCGATATGAGCATTCCATTTCAGACTACTATCAATAATTATCCCTGGATATTTAATTTTTCTCGTTTGATTAATTTTTATGTTATTTTGGATAATTGGGTCGAAAGTTGGGAGAGAAATTTCTTGGGAGCTAAAACGTAGGTATGTAAAATGTTTCTCCATAGTTTATGAATAGGAGTCTGTCGTCAAACCATCCCTTAAGTTTTTCTAAATATTTTTCGACCTCAGTTTTTAATTAAAACCAGTTATCATCGTTATAAAATAGGACAGTGTCATCAGCAAAACTTATTATTTTATTATTTCCTTTGAACAGCAAATCATAAGAGTAATTCAATGTCTGTCGTGGCATCTAGCCAGAGAAGTAGTTGTTACTTTCTTGAATGAGTCTAACTATGATTGAATTATTCCACTTCCATTAAAAAATTATATATACATTTCAACTGATTTGATAATAATTATATGTAAGATATTATCAGTAGTAATACCCCTAGGGTCTTGATAATACCGAGATAATTTTGTCATAGAGAATGCTGAAAGCGTGTTGCTTGATAATAGCCCAAGGCCGCAGGCCGAGGGCTATTATCTTCGAGCAACACGCTTGAAGGATTCTCTACGACAAAATTTTGAGTATTTATCAAGACCCGAGGAGTATTCGATAAGATAATTTTTTACTTTGTAAATTTCAAAAAATTGAATGTCAATCTAATACTTTTCAATACAAACTTCATTAGTTTTAATCAAAAATTATTCATTTTTATTTAAAACTACAGTTGTGAAAAGTACAATTATTGGTAAATTAATTGAATCGTTAGATGCAATATCAAATCTTTCCGACATTTTTAATCCAGTTGTCAGTTTGACGTTTAATTAATTTTTAATAAAACATAAACACCAAACTGAAAACACCACATGTAGGGTATTATCGCTGTAATACAGCGGTGATTGGATGAAATTTGACACATGACTTGAAATTAAGTAATTTGATTGGTTACTATATCCAGTAAAAAATTATCGTCAAAATGACGGAATAATTATGAAATAATTTAGAATTTTCATATTCTTTTTTTTGAAAATATTCAGAAATGTAAATTTTATTCAGTGATATGATTTCACAAAGTATGGGACCAAACAATGAATATAAGGTCTGTATAAACAGCTACAAGATATATGTTATAGGATACTAAAATTCTTATAACAGTCTACAAAACAATTAAATGATCCTTATACAACTAGAAAGGGCCCATTTTTATATATGGTTGTATAACAGTTCTATTTATAGTGTATACAACTCTTATATGATTGTTTTATAATCATTTATACAGCTACTATGAAACGATTTAATATTGTGTCATGTAGACACATCTATAAGAGCATTTCATTTTTCAGTGAAGAATATCAGAACCAAATTATATTTAAACTTAAACAGGCATCATAGTTTTCATTTGTAGAAATGGAGACTCATCAAAACGACTTGGGCCGCTTGGGCGGACATCGATAGTAAAAATTAGTTTCATTTGGATGGTTTAATAGCACAAATTTTGATGCGCCGCAAATTTTACTGATAGATTATAGGTATATACTTGGCAAGAAAATGAAGCGCTTCAATTAAAGTTTCGAGTAGATACTTAAAAAATAATAATAAAATAGAATATCCTCATATACTTTTTTTATTATTTTAATAGTTTATCACTTTATATGGATAGTCTTTCACAATATACCTAATTTTCTAAATAATGATAAAGTCACATTATTCAATATAGTTTCATGTTTCCAACTTAATTGCTCTTAATGGCGGTGATAGCGGTACAAGAATTGCCTATTAAAACATGGCGATTTATAATAAAACAATTTTATTCCAAATAAATGCCTTGAGTAATATTTTATTGTGAAATGGAACGGTATACAATAACTGTTTTATAACGAAGAATATTTAGGCACTATACAACTAAAAATTGTTTTGTAATGCAACGCAATTGAATGCTATACTATAATATTTATCATACAGCATTATACAGCTTCGATAAGATAAGCTTAAGTAACTATTTTATAATGTTGTAGCTGTTAGTTATATAGTATATTATAGAACTCTTATATAAAATGATATTTTTGATATTGTATAAACTTGCTTATAAGGTATTATATCATTTTAACCGACATCCAAGTTGCATTGAAGGCACTCAACTTCGCAGAGGTCAATTCTTAGCCTTTGGCTGCATTGGAGACCATTACAAGGTTGGCGGAAGAATCAGCCTGACAAGGAAGTGGGTGGTACATAAATCTCTAAAGTGGAAGGTGATCCCACCATGACAGAAACAGACAAAACAGTTTATGAAAGGTGGACAGACAAAGCGATGAGAAGTTTCTGGCACCTAGAGAGGGAAACTGCAAATCATATCCTATGCCAGTGCGGCTCCCTGGCAAAAGTGCAGTTTCTAGGTGACGAGAATCCACAGCAAGGAACGAAATGGAAGACTTAGGTAGTCTTGAAGCTAATCAGCTACTTAAAAATAGTCAAGCTGTATAATGGATTGGGAGCACCACAATAGATCTAAGAAAATCGCAGTTGAATAGGCCGGTTAGCTAATTTATTACATCTAATCTAAGTTCAATGAAAATAAAAAAACTGTTCTGCGCATTGCTTTAGCAGTAATTCGAGTCTATAATTCAATTCAATGAATTATGTTTGGAATGATTTGAACAATCGAAATTACAATAAGGAATAAATCATTACTTGAGTGAAACTGGTGAAATTTCTGTATGAGAAATATTGATTGATTTACTTTTTCCTTTTTTGTACTGCTAGATAAGAAGCTTCTTCATCACACGAAGGATAAAATACTTAACTAACCTCAAAAACGTTTGAATAAGTCATTTCAATCATATCTTTTTCACTTTTCAAGTTATTGAACATTCGAATTTGTTCAAACACTTTTTGTTTCAAAACAATGAATTTCCACTATGAAATATACCGATTATTAATTAGTTATTATACACTAAGCTTGAAACTTAATTTACCTTGAAGATAAAAATTTTCCGCACAAACTTATTTGTTCTCTCCGCCGCTCAGTGTCGATCATCTACGCATTTATTTTCAATAACTGTTGTCTTCGGACATTAATAATTTCATAGTGCAACGTCATAAACCGTTTGGAATAACATTTAAAATTGCTAAAATTCGTCGAAATTTCCGTTTTTTCTCAGTTTTCTTGTGAACGATGGGTTTTGTCGAGGAAGTAGTTCATATTACCTGTGAGATAGTGTATCTCATCTATCGATATCTCAATATATTTTTCCTCCAATTTATTCGATAGCCTTTTCCAGCTCCCCAGCCCAGGACAAGACCAGAAGACAATTTTCATCTGCAAACGGCTGACTCCCTCTCCGCGATTCCAGCTCGGAACTTCCTTTGAACGACCATAGACATTTTTGGCAAAATTCCCCATCGATGTCACGTCTGAATATCCAGTATTTTCAATTTTTTTTGTAAACGATGGGTTTTATTGAAAAAAAAAACGGTTATACAAAAGCTGAAGATCACCTCTCTGATATATCGTAGTTCTGAAATTTGAAAAAGTTACATTCTCCATATTACCGAACCATTGCCATACCATTTTGTATATGTATGTTGAAATAAAATAACTTTTGAAAAATGGATTGGTATACTTTTTTGTATATACGGTCGTAGAAAAAATAATGTTCCCAACTCATGAGTAAAGTGTCTTGCCCTCCCTTGACCGCTTGCCCGAACTCCGATCCGCGTGTTTCGGGTCAACTGCTGTAGCGTGCGGGAAAGTATCACTTTCCGCACTTGTTAGGAAAATAACCATATCGCTGTACATAATGTTAAATTTCGCGGTAACCGAGCTCCAGAGAATGTTTTGCCTCGATTATGTATCTAATATTCAGTTTTATTCGCAAGTTTCCTCATCGGGGCATAAGAAAAATCGTGATAAACTTGGAAGGTTGACTTTTTATTAATAACATATCATCCAAGTTTTTTAGTTTCTCCGATCTAGGTGTCTGTGCCTTCACATAGACTGGTCCTTCGTCCAGCTTACTGTAGGTGTATACTTGCAGGTTGAATTCACATTACGACAACAGGCTATGAACAGATGGAAAAGAAAGGTAGACGACATCTTCGCAATATGGCCTCATGATTTAATATCTCTTAATGATTTAAAAAAAAATATAGACGAAGGAGAGGAATCTATAAAATTTGAAATTGAAATTGAAAATAACAATTTTTTGCCATTTTTAGATGCTCTTATTAATAAAACATCTACAGGGTATGAAACGAGTGTATACCGCAAACCAACACACACTAATAGATATTTGAATTTTGACTCTAATCATTCTATAAGCGTTAAAAAAGGGATAGTAAAATCTTTATACGATAGGGCCAGAATCATTTGTTCTACTGATGATCAATTTACAAAGGAGAAAACTTTTTTAAAAGATGTTTTAAATAACAATAATTACCCTGCAGAATTTGTAAATAAGGAGATTAAGCATATAGAGAGGGGCTCATTGTTAATACCCCATAACAATAATAATAATAATTCAGCTAGCATAATTTTTAGAAACTTGACAATACCGTATGTTAAGGGTTTATCAGATAGAATTAAGAAAATTGGTAAAAATTGAATATTAGAACTAGTTTTAAATCGAATAATACATTGAGATCAATACTAACAAAAACGAAACCAAAGAATGAAGAACAATCTTCAAAAAACTGCATATATCAAATATCATGTGAATGCGACAAATTTTATTTAGGTGAAACATCTAGACCATTGAAAGTACGAATAAACGAACACAAAAAATATATCAAAGATAGGGAATTCTTTAAGTCAGCTATTTGCAAACATGCTTGGGAAGAGGGTCATCAAATTCAATGGGATTCATCAAAAATAATATTAAAAGAACCCAATAATAAAAGACGGAAAATCAAAGAAAGTACTTTAATACAACTAAATGCAGATAAATGTGTAGCTATTATTTCAGCCGAATGTAGTCAAATTTGGTTACCAATGTTAGAAAGAGAGATTTCCAATAATAAATTACCTGCGTTATCAGGATAGCATCATAAGTTTTTATCCAGGTTTTCTTATGATTTATAATTTGAATAGTTGTTAATCGATACACATTTCAATACACAAAATCACAAAACTGAGTATCTATACATATTTCAAAAACTTAAATATTCATACACAAAAAAACTATCAAGAAACGCGTTTTATTAACAACATTTCCAATATAAGCGAAAAAAACGCGCTATCCCAATAAAAACCGTTCCTGGAACGTGCACTTCACTGGATCCATTTCTAGTAGACTATCATATCGTTGGAATGTCATAAAATGAAATATTTCATTTCACATTTTGCCACAGATATTATCTACTATGAATGGACCTTAATAAAAATTTGATAACAAAATTTTGCAGTCTTAAACTTCAAAATAATTTTTGATTGTCTAGTTGTCAAATTTTTTCTGTTGTGTCAGCTAGGGATAAAAATTAATTTCTACTTATTTTTTCTTGATAACGGTAGCTGGAACGCTACCGAAACGTTGAAATAAAGAATTTAAAAATATTGTGGTTTAATTTCCCAAGAAATTAAAAAAAGAATGAATAATATACCACAAGGAACATACAGAAGATACTTATATTGCATTTTATCAACCTCGAACCAGAACCAGCTAAGTACCTATTTTATTCCGTCATGTTGGCTGCATTAAGTTTATACAGATCTGCCATTGCGCAACATATTGATATTCTGCGAAACACCCCCTTTTATCTTGGATGTTTTTATAATCCATCATAATATTCATACTTGTTTTCAAAAACTAACAGTATAATTGAGTGAGCTGTAAATTTGATCAAAATCTCATTGTCTTTGCTTTCGGTTTACTTTGTTCAAATCAACCTGTATAATTTGCACATTCAATTGTTATTCAATACACTGTTTGTGATTCATGTATGGTAATAAGACAAAAAATGATGAAAAAATAAGCTAATTGGAAATGTGTAGTTGAAAGTTGAACGCGGTTAAGTGAAACCATTATAGATAACCACAACAATGACAACTTAGTCATCAAAAATAATGAATATTATCAGTTTAATTTATTGCTGTTGTTATTCAGAACATAATAAACATGACGATTACCTTAAAAAATGTAATCGTTAAACTTTTATTAGATAGCGCAGTGCACATTAATCGATTTGGTTATTTGTTGACAAGTTCTAAGATTTGTAGCAATAAACATGTGATGAACATATATAATTATAATAACAAAAAAAGTATCACAATAATAACAGATTTATTGCGGGGTCTAGTTTGGACTAGTACTTAGAACTATTGCTCAGAATTCAATGAAACTTGAAATATTCGAGAATTCTGATGAGATAATGAAGCAGTGGAGATTCTAAACAATCTAAACCAACAAAAAATCAATATTATAAAGTTGAAGATTTGACATTAAACCTTATATTAGATTAGATGTTATGAGGTGGATATTGGCTAATGAATTAGCCTCCACTTCGAGCATTCTTTCTCATTGATGAAGAATTACCTGGAAAGTGTGAGCCTTGCTAATTGCATAATCCTTGGCAGGGGTGAATTGGTTTTGTTTGATTACCGAATTCAATTCTTTCAACTACCCAGGCATAAGAGCTGTGAACCATGTCAAGGTCAACGTTTTCACCTTTTTTATTATCATTTCCACTTAAATTTTAGAAGTCGCTTCCACCTTCTCAGTTGATTGAAGTTAGAGAATGGTTCATCGATATCTACAAAACAGTGGTGCCCAAGCATTTCATAGTGTAAATAGAACTCACTGATATACATAGTGCGGTACAAATGGACTAAAAGCACCCAGGAAAAGATGTCTTATGCAGAGCGTATTCTCTTCTTAAGTGGCGGTTTAGCTTCCAACGTCTGAAATAAGTATCTGGGCACAAATTAAGTTATACATGAAAAATAATTAAAGTGAATTGCTCCTTGTATAACGTATTAGGTCATCCAGGAAATAGTTTCATATCTAGTTTTAAAATTATGTTATTTATAGTAGATATAGAAGCAAACTGGAACAAGAAATATCGAAAATGAGTCAGACGACGGAGTAAGCGCTTCTCGTGGTGCGTTTGTGAATTATTTTCAATTTTTGTCTCGAATTTGGGTAGTAGTGGGAAAAATTGTATATACACCATAGTGGTGAGGCCATTTATAAGCATCGCACCTTATTCCGCTCGGGAAAAAGCTTCTCGCGGAATAATTTTGATGCTAGGGCAATAATAATAGTCTTCATCACCTTGGTGTATGATATACTATTTTGTGTCTAATAAAGTTAACATGAACTCAACTTTCAGAAAAAAAAAGTAGAACGTGTCGCGGGACACACGGTAGGAACTTCAGTTCCCTTTAAGCAAAAATTATGTAATACATAATGCATATTCCTCGGTGGTCGAGTAGTAAGCAAACCAGACTCTCACGCGGTAGCCCCAGGTTCGATTCCCCGTGAAGAAGTTTTTTCTTTATTGTGAATTTTATTTTTAAATAATTATTCTCCTTGTTATTAATAACGACAACAGGTAGACGTTTGAAATATTTAGCAGAATATTCATTATTATAGATAATGGTACGGTACCCTTCATGAGGGAGTCCGACTGGCAACATTTACTTATAACAGCATCGTATATTTAAAAAGGGAAACCGTAGCATTATACAAATTGGACATTCAAGAATTGTACGTTTACCACAAAAAAATTAGTGGAAACATAAAATTGAATTGTTAAACTTTCATTTTGAAGTTATATTTTTATTTTCTAGATTTTTTCTTAAGTGGGTCGTAAAAAAAATATGCTGTTCGACTCGTGTGGATTGTTCATATCGCACTTCGTCCTCGTGCGATATGGCCATCATATCCACACTAGTTGCACAAACTACTATTTTTATCAAAATATGCCCTCTTACATTTGAAAACAGCCTGCCAAATGTCAAATCAGTTTATCCATCCATTTCAAAGTTATCGAATTGAAACATTCAAGTTTTCAAAATTTCAACAATCTGTATTTCGAAAAGTAAATGTGCTAGACCCCTCAATACTCATATCATTTTGTCCAATTTTATGAGAGGAATCTACATGCAAACGTTGTAATTACCCTTAACGTTCGAGTTGCTTATACCAATTTTTGCACGATCGTATTGAAATAAATTCCGAATAAAATCATTTCTACTTCTCGATCAGTTTAAAATATATTTTGCATTTTGGTGAAATTGTTTTCATGCTATTTATTACTTTTCGACGTCTGAACGGTAAGTAAATCACTTACCGACGTGTTAAACTTAGAACCCAGTAAACACAACCTACCGTCCTGACAACCGATGCTGTAAATAAACAAAAAAGAGCAATCGCGCAAAAAAATTTATGGAAATGATAGTAAAAATTTATCCGAACAAATTCAAGTAGATCACCAGCACTGTGAATACCAGCTTTGCATAGAATTTTAATATAGCATCGGTGGTTCAGTGGTAAAATGCTCGCCTTCCGGGCGGCCCGGGTTCGATTCCCGGACGAAGCATATAAATCGCTGCTTCGTAAACGAGAGAGAGACTCAGGAGAGAGCACACGCACGCAAGCAAGGCACATAACGAAGCTACGTAACATAACGTAACGTAACTTAACGGTCAGATCTTTTGCGTCGCGACTCCTGGTCGTTCAAACATAACCTGACGTAAAGAACTAAAGTTCCAATAAGTGGTGCAAGCGCACTCTTCTCGGGGCTGGCCAAATAAGAAAATAACCTTTCCTTAGAATGATTAAAAAATCGTTCCTGTCAGTGCACTTCACTAGATCCTATCCCTAGAAAACTACTAGTATGATACTATCAGAATAATCGGAATCGAAGGGCACAGCATCTACTGGATTACTGGATAAAAAAGGGACATTTACTTGAATTAAAGCCTGCAGATATCCTGAAACTCCTCAGGGAAATGGGACTGAAGGAGCTTAGACTTTCCTCAAGAACTAAGTAGAAGTGAGAAGACACAATAGATATTTCAGGTATCAATACCCTACTATCAGAATGTCATCACAAAAATTATTATCCCATTCACAATCCCCCAAAAAAAAAATATCTATTGTTATTGCATCTTGAAAATTTGACATTTTTTGCAGTCTCAATCATTGATTGTAGTAGTTATCGTTTTTTTTGTATCTGTTGGATGGAAACAAACATTTTTGAGGAACTCAATTATTCTTGATACAAGTTATGAAATGAAACTACGGGAGTAAATTGTCGTTCAACATCCCAAAAATAATAATAGACTATTCTGTTCCATGGGGATGAATTTGGGAATAGAAGTTCTTCAAATAATTTGGTCGAATCGGTTGGACGTTGAATATTGGAACGTCAAAATAAACAACAAAAGGTTTCATTCAATCACAGATCACCCTGTATATTCTTCACCACTGTAAAAATTCACATAAAAGTAATGGAAGTTATGAGAAATTTTTTTATTAATCGTTGATGTAGTTCCCATGAACTAGGAGATACAGGTGTCTTTGAATTATAGATACGCACGTCGAACGGTAAATGTCTTACTTACGAGTCTGAATTACAATTTCCTCCTAGAACACATTCCGGCTACCTCATATAATAGGCAAATACAATCACCATAAATTCCGTTGAATATTTCGAATTTATTTTCTAGAATGGGTGGATGCGTGAATGTAATTTTTTGTTCTTCAGACTTTAAGAATCTTCTATATTCTTCGTATTTTAAATGGCCAGCTATTCCAGAAAACTCCGGGTGCCATCGACCTTAGAACACACGCGGTCAAAATCGCCACTCGAAATTCGTTGGTGTTTATACCGAGCGGATTTGAAGGGGCATCTTTTTGGAGCTGACACTTTTGAAAGAAACTCGAATGATATCAATCTAAATCCAACCTTTCTGGAATACAAAAACTCAGTTGACTGCAACCTTGAAATAATAGAAGATAACTCTCACCTGAATCTTCCAATAACTTATCAAGAATTTGATTTTTGCCTCAAAAAATTGAAAAATACTGCCCCAGGCCCTGATGATATTCTATCGTCATTTTTGAAAAACCTTCCATACAAAGCCAAACAAATTCTTTTAGAGCTCTTCAATAACATATTTTTGCAAGAACAATTCCCCAATCTTTGGCGTCACTCAATAGTCATACCTATACCTAAACTAAACAAACCGAAGATCAACCCTACTACATATCGCCCCATTTCACTCACATGTTATATGTGCAAGCTTCTAGAAAAAATTATCAACTATAGACTAACCTGGCATTTGGAAAATGAAAATATCCTTATACCCAATCAAAGCGGCTTCCGAAGAGGAAGAAGTACTACTGACAATCTAATAACACTAGAATCTGAAATTCATGAGGCTTTCCTAATGGATCAAAAATTGATAGCAGTATTTCTAGACTTGAATAAAGCTTTTGACACCACTTGGAGATATCATATCCTAAAGACACTCATCAAAGAATGGAATATTCAGGGCCACATATTATTATACATAAAAAACTTTTTGAATACTAGAACCTTTCAAGTTAGAGCAAATGGTCTAAAATCTTCGGTGAGACAACTTCAAAACGGAACACCCCAAGGATCCATTTCAAGTCCTACTTTATTCCTCGTAGCAATAAACAGTGTAGTTAAAGAAATACGCAAAGCTGTAAAAGTAAATTTATATGCAGACGACCTAGTTATTTACATTAAAAGCAAAAACGTAATGTTGGCATCGCAAATTTTACAAACGTGCTTACATAGCTTAGAAAATTGGTCTTTGAAAACAGGATTTCAATTCTCACCTGAGAAAACACACTATATCGTCTTCAATAAAAAGAAATGCTTGAATAATTTAAACCTCCACCTAAACGAAAAGCCAATATCTAAAGTTGATGAAATACATTTTTTGGGCCTCACTTTTGACTACAGGCTGAAATGGGAAACACACTTAGCAAATTTACATCGATCATGTCAACCAAGAATAAATTTACTCAAAATTCTATCAAACAGTACTTGGGGTTCAGACACTGCAACCTTACTAGGTTGCATTAATAAGAAGCAAACTGGACTATAGAGCTATCTGCTATGAAACAGCCAATAAAACTTTGCTCAAAAAATTAAACTCAGTCCAATCCACTGCCATACGAGCATCACTAGGTGCTTTCAGAACGAGCCCCATAGGCAGCCTCCTAGCATTAGCAAATGAACCATCACTGCATCTTCGCCGACAAATGCTCTCAATAAACTACGTAGCTATCATCAGCAAACTTTTCCAACTTAGCATATTCCTCAACATTCAAAAATACCACCATAAATGTTCCTAGAAACAAACCCACAAAAAAGTTACCTTTCTACCAAAGAATCAGAAATATAAGTTACGACAATGAGAAATTTAAATACTCTCTAACATCAAAATTAAATATCCCTCCATGGATCATTCAAATACCGCATATAGAAACATCCCTAACATCCTATCAAAAACAGACCACCACTCCCATCCTGATACAAAACTCCTTCAACGAAATAGCATCGAAATTTTCCAACTTTTCTTTCATTTACACTGATGCTTCCAAAACAACCACCGGAAATGCTGCAGCTTACATATGTAAAGACACAAAATTTGCTATGCGACTGCCACAAAATTGTAGTATATATACTGGAGAGGCGTTTGCTATACTTCATGCCCTTAAAATGTGCAAAACAGCAAATGGAAGCAACTTTCTTATTATATCTGACTCATTAAGCACCCCAACAGATATGAAAAATGTATATCCATCACACCCGATCCACGAACTTATTAAAAAGGAGCTTAACGGCTTGCGAGATAAAAACATCTCTTTTTTATGGGTACCATCACACATGGGAATAAGAGGAAACGAAGAAGTTGACACCTTAGCCCAAAAATCAACTTCTACAGATGATTAACCTCTCCTTACAAAATTTCCCCACACCGATCACAGATCCTCAATAAAAAAATACATTTACAAAAAATGGCAATCGATCTGGAAAGACACTGAAACTAATTTAAAACAAATAATACCCGAAATTGGAACCAAACTCCCATTGCCTTTGAAAAGAAGAGAACAAGTACTGGTAAACCGTTTAAGAATTGGACATACACGAATAACACATCAACATCACTTGACAAAAAAAGCTGCTCCTTTGTGTCATATATGTCAAACTCAACTCACAGTGAAGCATCTATTACTCGACTGCCCTGTATATGAAAAACAAAGAAAACACCACAAGTTAGAAAACTCTTTAAAGTCAATTCTCTCCTCAACTGGAAACGAAGTGCTATCATATCTTAAAGACATAAACTTGACATCAAAAATTTAAATTGTGATATTATTAATATATACCACACTACATGTAAATGTCTCCCCTGCTAATAACTCGTAGTAGTTGATGCGGGGTTATGTATGTTTTCAAATAAAAAAAAATAAAAAAAAATCTATCAAAATTCAAAAAGACTTTTAACTTTGAGACTTTTTATCTGTTTTAAATGTAAAAATGTACATCATTTAGCTTCTACTATAATTTTTTCATATCGATGAATACACGATATCCCTAGCCTGTAATATGGCGAAATAAATGTCAACTAGAAGACACTGTTTGTTTCCCTCTGGTAATCGTGAGAAGATGGATGCCTTTGTTTATTAATTTTTCGGTGCATGTTTTGTTATATTTAACCCAGTGAATTTATTATAAGTGCTTGGATATTTTGAAAGTGACTTAACTAACACTACAGTAATGGTGCGACAATGTTTCGTTTGTAAAAAACTTGATTATTTAAATTCTAACCTCTCATTTCACAGGTGAGTATCAGTGGCGTTCATAAACATGCAAAGTTGTGTTTATAAATTTGAAAATAATAATAAATAAAATTCTAAATTGTGAAATTGCAGGTTTCGTACAAATATGGAACAGAGAAGAAAGTAGCTATCTGTAATTAAAATTCTGGAAGAAGATATGCCAAAATTGGCTTATATTTGTTGTGGACATTTTAAACCAGAAGATTTTGAGTGGAGAGGTAATTCAGAGAAAGTTTTTCTAAAAAGAAACGTGGTACCTTTACCATATTTTTCAGAATATTCTGATAATACAAATAAAACAGTTGATGGAACATCTTCTAGTAAAAGGTATTAGATATTAGCTGTATGAACTGTTATTAATTATTAAAACTTTCAGTAACATATACTTATTATATTAAATATTTTTTTGGGCAAAAAGTGATGTCTGATTTTGTATATTGAAAATTTGGAGATGGCATTAATTTCTGGTACAATTGCCAATTTGTCAAATTCCATTTATGATGATTTTAAGGACCATCTGTATGATGATGACCCTATAGAAAATCATGGGATTCAAATGGTTAAATTGATATTGAAAAAGTATTTTAAAATTCGAATCCACCATGAAGCTGCCACAAAAACAGATAAAACACCACGCATTCGCCAACATCTCACAAAAGCAATTTTATTTAAAAATCAGTAATTTTTTTAATATTTTATTATCTGCATTATTTTTTTCTAACTACTATTTTTTCCTTTATGTTACCTCTATTAATCCAAATTAAACATTTAAAACTTTTGTGGTATAATTTTGTCAGTAACTTTTCTTGTTTTACTATTAAAATTAACATTAGCCTTCCATTAATTTATTATTATAATAAAAAAGTTCCTATCTAATTTTAAAGCTTGAAAATATTTTTTATGTGATGTTTTCATATTCCTACAATCATAAATTTATCCATCCCAATGAAACGCCACTGTCCGCAGTATGAGACTTCCCACTCCAACTGCTAGAAAACAATAACAAAGCATCGTTAATTTGGCTTCATAGGTCTGCGTGTAGTGTGTATTGCGATGCTAGGTCCATCTTTATTTATACGTCCATGGTAAAAAATCACTATTTCAATCAAAATGACAACAGAGGAATGTTATGTTGGGATTTTTCTGTAGAACTGCGAGGTGTGTGGTTTGTTTTTTCATCGGAATCAAAATGTAATCTTTCAGCGGTATCACGAAAAGTCTTGAACGACACACGGCCAATGCGCAAATAACGGATTCGGTAGTTATGGTCCTCAGCAGCGCCTTGGATTACAATATTCAACCTCTTCCGTTATTTGTTACGGATTAGCCTTGTAACGTTAATAACTATTTCGCATGTTATATTTTCTATTGAAATTATTGAATGGTATTCGAACAGTATCCGCAAACGTAAAATTGCTCAAAGATACCTTTTTCGTACAAAATAAATAGTTATTTGTTTAACTAGACAGAGAAGTAACAGATTTACTGCCGCAATTTGCATTTGATCCATTCATTCAGACCAAATATTCAAACTGCAGAACAACCTTAACTGTAAAGAACAGATGCTCACTATATTCATTAGAAATAACCAACAACAGAATGAACTGCAAAACTTATTACTGGAATTACTGCAAATATTTGAAGACATTAGTATGTATCACAAAAGCTTTTTTTCTTGAAATACCTTATAACTCAGTCGCATAATTCTACAATGTATTACATACCTTTCAATAACTTTGGAACAATTCAATATCCACCATATTGTTCGATATAATAATGTATGAACTCGTCGTATTATTTTTAATCATTTATGTATTGATGCAGTTGGCATTTCAATGTTCTCCAATTATGTATTAAATTCCACATTTCTCACATCTTGAGATGCTTCGCTTTTCCCATAAAATTATTGTGAGATTTCCCCAACAATGAAGAATATTACTATTTTTTCCAAATTACCAAGACACACGTTTTCATGGATAAAAAATAATTGCCACATTCGTTTAAAAACAAAATATTCCGAGCACATCTAGAGATATTGTACCAGTCATTTAAATCATTGAGAATTCACAAAGGCACGTACTTATTGCCGAGACATCTCTAGGGGAGAAAGAAAATCCTAAATTTACAACCGAATTCTCCCCAGTACCACGAATTAGGTGTTTTTTTTCTTATTTTTATCGTAAATAACAGACATAAAGCTATCATCGAAGAAGAATGATTAGCAATAAACTTGAAGGTGTTAAAAATATCGAAATCTTTTGTTGTGAGGTTTTGTCGGGAGGTTGTAAAACCATACGTTCATGGCAAAATTAGTTACGAGCTTTTAATTATCTTAACAATTGCGCCTTGTTTAATGAAGGAAGTATTTTATAGTCATTTTGGCCAGAGTTATTCGAGTTAGTCGCAGACTTTTTTATGTAGGCGCAAAGGGGTATTGATTTTGAACCTTCAAGCGAGTCAAATTGGTGGAGCTATTTTATAATGAAAATCAAGAAAACTGAAGATTCGAAATAATAATTTCAGATCCAGAACCTCAAATACTATCTTTTCCGCAAATCGCTAGGAAATTTTGACATTCCTGTCAAAATTTCTTGAAGAAAAAGTCAGGACTTCCTTACTGTAAGGAAATGTCATTTCCTTACTATAAGGAAATGATATTTCCGTACAGTTGTTAGTGTTCTACATAAATGATTGACAACACATTGCTTATAAGGAATTAATTTATATTTTGAAAACATCAAGTCATTGCTGAATACATTTTTAAGATCAATTTGTTATATTTACAGTAATTTGACACTTAGTACAATTATTGAACATTGGAGGAACACTCTTAGAACTATGAGAAACATTTTGGACAACATGCAGGGTGGTAGGGTCATTTTGTTGAATACTTTGTACTGTGAAAATTTTATTTGCCACCTCAACCTTATTGTTAAGCGATTCTTCGATATATCCTCCAGCAACGTTTGATGACTTCCATCCGCCATGCCTCTTTAAACTAGTTATGTCGGCACCAGAGTCAACCAATATTGTTGCAGAAGACCGACGAAAGCAGTGACCAGTATATTCTGTCGAATTTACCAAGTTCAAATAAGTAGCAACTATTTTGGGCATTTTTCTAAATTGATGAATTCCTACCACTTGTCTACAACCCTTTCCGCTTTGATATTTAAAGAAAAATCGGTCACTGTTCATATTTTCTGGTCTTAACGAAACATACTTTCGATAAACATTCAAGTAGATCTGATTAATTACATATGATCTTGGTTTGTTGGTTTTCGAATCAGGTATGCTGATTAAAAGCTTAGATTCTAAGTCTTCTATATCGTGTACAGTCATTCGGACTAACTCATCCATTCTACAGGCCCCAGAAATACCAAATATTACAGCTACCTAAAAAATAAATAAAGCTATAATCTAAATAGAAATTAAAACCTTGTAAATTACCTTAATCACTAAATTTTCTTTATCTGGAGCTTCCTGGATAAATTTTTCAATTTCTTCCTTCGTTAAAATCTTAGATTTCTTTGCCTTGAGCTTGCCGTTTCAATAAAGAACGAAGTTTTGAGTATGTAGATATATCTACATTGTGTTTAAGTGCAAGGGTTGACTTCAGCATTGAATAATTAATTGGCTCATAATGTTGAAGATTTCATCTTTAAACAAAGGTCTAGGAAGTATGCCAATACAGCATTTTCTGAGAAAGAACTCGTATTTTTACTCATGCGATAATCCATAAAACGTCTGTATGCATTTTCATACTTTTCTCTTGATTTCTTCGGCAATAATTCTAATGAAGCAGTATTCACTGCCTCAACCAGCTCTGGAGGAGTCCCAGGAATGGAAATTTCATCATCACTTATCATTTCACTTTCGAGAACACCAGCAATTAAATTTATAAGCGTCAAGTTTGACAATTCAACCTCAATACGTTTCCATAGTAACCCAAGTAATTTTATTAGGAATTTCAAAGCACCATTTATTTGGGAATAAAATTATCGCGTTTTTTTTTTAAATCAATCAATATCTGTCGAATTTTAAACGATTTGCGGAAAAATAGTATGTTTACCTCGTAGGAAAAGCCACATTCCTGGACTCTGTGTTGCTAAGTCTCGGCTTGCGCCTCGACTTAGCAATCTTCACAGTCGTCCAGGAATGTTAAGCTTTTCCTACCCGGTAAACAATGTACTATTATCATGATCAACGTCTAACTGGTATGGGAAAAAGTAATAGGAAATTGAATATCAGTAGTAAGATCACTAGGATATTGTTGATAAATGAGATAATTTCATGACAGTTGAAAGATCGTTCCAGCTATTGATGGGCAAAATTGTTCTTAGTATTTCAGTCTTGGTCTTAGTCTTGTGACCAAGGTTATCCTTAGTTTAGCTAGACCAATACTAAATGAACAGGAACGAGACTAAGACAAAGACTAAATAAGCAGGACCAAGACCGAATAAGCTAGACCAAGATCAAGACTATCCGGGTTTCGGTCTTGCTTTGCTCATCACTAGTTTCAGCCGAAGGCTGAGTGCCGTTACCAAGTAACAAGCTCAAGAAATTTGTGATAAAATGATGAGGCATGTAACAATGTACGAGAGATCTTCGTCGGATAATTTATAACCTAACACTACAAAACATTTATTAAAAAAAGTACAGCTATAAGGTACATAATTATTAGATTCAAACGTAGCAGAAAATTGGTTGCTGTTCCCTACTTTTTGCAACAACTGTTGATCTATTCGAGTTATTTGTTATCTCTTTGTCCTTTACATTCCAGACAATTGTCTCAGAAGCAGCAGATTTAGTCCATTCACTTAGTGTATTTCTTCCAACAGGAAAATTATCGTACTGTTTGTCAGTTTCACATCTCAGATGTCGGGTTCCAAAAACAGTCGTTGTGAGGTAATATTGTCGCCTTGTTTTGATATCAGTTTATGGAAAAGGCGTACAGGGCAGCTTTGTCTTTCACAATCTAAAACCAACCACTCACTACTTGTATAGCTTCACTGAACAGTGCATTGTATTCAATTCGATTTGTTGGACTGCCTACCCTCACCAATATGGTAAAATTCACGCATAAGACCTTCAGGAGTATCTTCGTCCCATAGCAATATCATTTTTCCACTTCAGACAGATTTAACGGAGCTAAACTGAACTATAACGTTTGGCTCAATGTGATTTTTGTCTGAAAATTCCAAATTGAAAAACAATTGATTTTGACCTTAGAGATAATATTTATCTACAAAGTGACAGTAAAAATATAGCTAGATTTATACATATTTGATGTTGTAGGTACTTATTTCAGCTACAATACTTGAAACATTTGTTCAAATTAATATCTTATTATGTGATACGTTATTATGGTTGTTATATTTTCAGATATTTGAACGTTCACTGAAAATTGTCGCATATGTCATTTTCATTGGCTATTTATGTAGTTAGAAAATCACTCGTTGCATTGGAAAGAATTATATATATAGGATGATATGAATCCCTAAATTAATTTTTCTGGAGCCTGTCCTGGAATTTCCAAGTTCAGCTGATACCAGTCTAATGCATGATAGCAGTTTATTGTATCATAGACAAATTAGAGAAATGTGTAAACACTTTGCCATTTAAAATGTATGGCCAATCTCAGAAACCACCCTGTTAATGAATTAAGAATGGGATATGACACTTTTTAGTAGTCATATAATAGCCTTCTGATAAACAATAAGCTCTCCATGGGGCGTGCATAAATTCGACGCTGAAATTTCACTTTTTCTCACTTTATCTACCTGCTTGTTGACCCTCAAATTCGACGCTAGGTACCTCTACTAATCCTTCTACCTGTATTATTTTGTATGAAAATATCAGAAAATAAGAAATAGAAAACTAAAAACAAAACAAGAAAACCCAGGCCCAAACCCGGTTGATCAAAGTGTGACTATGTATAAAAATATCAAAAAACAAGAAAACCCAGACCCAAACCCGGTTGATCAAAGTGTAACTATGTATGAAAATATTAGAAAATAAGACATAGAAAACTAAAAAAACAAGAAAACCCAGGCCCAAACTCGGTTGATCAAAGTGTAACTATGTATAAAAATATCAGAAAATAAGATATAGAAAACTAAAAAAAAAACAAGAAAACCCAGGCCCAAACCCGGTTGATCAAAGTGTAACTACGTATAAAAATATTATAAAATAAGAAATGGAAAACTGAAAAAAAAAAACAAGAAAACCCAGGCCCAAACCCAATTGATCAAAGTGTAACTATGTATAAAAATATCAGAAAATAAGGAATAGAAAACTAAGAAAAACTAGAAAACCCAGGCCCAAACCCGGCTGATCAAAGTGTAACTATGAATAAAAATATCAGAGAATAAGAAAAAAAAACTAAAAGAAGACAAGAAAACCCAGGCCCAAACCCGGTTGATCAAATATAAGCTTAATCCTTAAAGGACATAATCCTTCCGGCATCGTCCAATTGAAGGGTGTCTCTTCTGGACTACAGGTAGTTAGCGTCCAATTTGAGGCCGCCCTCTTCATGACCCACCCTATATAATTTCACTAAGCTCTTTTATATGAAACGTTGGAATATGACAGGAAAATGATGTACATTGTCATAGTGTTGGTTTCCTTATTAGGTTTCCGTTCATCTTTCTGTTCAGTTCCTTCAACCATCATTCCCGCCCTGGTGGAGTAGAACAAATATTGTTTTTCTAAGACAGTGATAAGTTCATCTACAAAAGTTTTCGTGGTATCGTAACTTAGACATTCACTGTACTACCCAAACTTTTGATGTGCTTTCCCCGAAGGATTACCCTGTAAACAACGTGCATTAATTCGACATTTGAATTGCACTTCAGCCAAAACACATCCACTAGGCATTGAATTGTTTCATGTACAACTGAATACATCAAATATTACTTGAGCTTAATGCGCCCCTGTTGCCTTACCCTATATTGTTCTAGAGAAAATAAAATTATATTTGTGCGGTTGGTTTGGACTAGACTCGTGTTCGTACTCCAACAACTCAACATGGAGACCGTTGTTAATCGAAAGTATCCTCGAGAGAGAAGTAGCAAAGCAGTGAAATTGCTGATGCTCGAATAAAAGCGATGACCGTGTCGCAGTGTCCACTCTCAGTTCACAAATAAGGCATCCGATCGTACAACTATTCCTGTCAAGAATATTATCGACTAGGGATCTATCCGATTATACGTTTGTACAAACAAATTATAAGTTCTTATAATTTTCCGGAAAATTGTTTCGATCAGTTAGTTTTGTTACATTTCCAAGTTGCTGTAGTTGAAAAATTGAAAAAAATACTAAAAATGAATGAAAATTCCATAATATCATCTATTTTCCTTTTTGTCATTTGAATAATGAATATGTCGTAGGCATAATGTAAATTTAGGCTTTTTATAAATTGCCTGGGCATTTCACAAAAAACCGGCAAAACGCGAGCATAAAATGCATTTTTCGTTATGCCGACACCAATTCAGGCAAATTGATAAAATGCTGGCAAAACAAGAACAGAAGAATGTATATCTTGTTATGACTGATTATTTTTAGGCATTTTATGATTGGCCCAAAATGGAGCCGTCAAAACGTGAATAGATATAAAATAAGTCGACTTTTTTAGATTGAATAGTGCATTAGGTCTACACCGAATCGTGACTGATATGCAACTGCCTCTCAGAGAGTAATTAATCGATCAGGAGTTTCATCTTCAAAACCTACTGAGGTTTCTTGAATATCATTTCTGGAAAATAAAGTTTCAAGAATTCCTTTAGAAGTACCTACTTTGTAGAGGCTATTTTTCAGGTCAATCACTTTTGCAATTAAATTATTGGAATCGAGAGGTCCTCGATCTACCTTATGAACTGTTAAATTAACATATGATCCCATTGCAATCGACTTAAATTTTTTGTTGGATGCCTCAGTCATCCTTTCAGCTGTTTTTTTTTCTGACCAGAGTAAGATTGTTGTGTCTCAATTTCAATTTTATTGTGAGTTGCACAAAGTGAACAAATCCTTGTATCTAGTTTTGAAGATGGTCCGGAACTTAAAATTGTACAATTTGAATGCATTGTGGCATTACATATCTCACAAGTAGATTTATATTTTTTTGTAATTTTCTCTTCACAAGCAAAACAATATACAATACTATCACTTAAAGTCTCTGTCGCATTTTCTTCCATATTGTAGAGTTGAATGCTACTTTCTAAGTCCGAATCAAGATTATCTTCTGGTATTTCCCGGTTAGTGTTGTTGGTTCGTGAAGGATTCATTATACAAGTTCCTCTTCTGTTCGAAGTTCTTTAATTACAGAATCTGGCAAGTTTGTCGATTTTAATCCAAGTTTCGGATCAGCTCCAAACAATGCACTTCCTAATGTCTGTCCCTAAACTCTTGTAGACCTAATGTCTACCGTTTTTGGCCAATTATAAAATGCCTAAGAATAATCAGTCATAACAAAATATACATTATTCTGTTCTTGTTTTGCCGGCATTTTATCAATTTGCCTGAATTGGTATCGGCATAACGAAAAATGCATTTTATGCTCGCGTTTTGCCTAGGCCTAGGCAATTTATAAAAAGCCTAAATTTACATTATGCCTACGACAAATACACCACAAAAAAACATACAGAAGACATCGCCCATTTGTTGATACAATTAAAGCAATTGTTATAGTCTATTCTGAGTGTATAGCAATACATTATTCCAGCCAATAATTCGGTATTATACTGATTATTTTTTTCTTATCATTTTCAACCAATGAGTACGATCAATTTAGTTAAGTTACCTCGTATAATTTCGATAATTCCTGATTATACATAGAGTAGCTCTACCAATCAAAAATTTTACAATACTTTAATTTCCATAGTAACCACATCTAGATCTAGATGTTTCACCTAAATAGAATTTGTCGCATTCACAAGATATCTGATATATGCAATTTTTTGAAGATTGTTCTTCATTTTTTGGTTTTGTTTTTGTTAGCATAGATCTCAACGTATAGTTAGATTTGAAGCTAGTTCGAATATTGAATTGATTACCAATTTTCTTAATTCTTTCTGATAAACCCCTAACATTCGGTATTGTCAAGTTTTCAAAAATTATGTTAGCTGAATTATTAATATTATTGTTATTATTATGGGGTATCAACAATGAGCCCTTCTTTACATTCTTCATTTCTTTATTTACAAATTCTGCTGGGTAATTATTCCTCTCTCCACAATATATATTACAAAGCGATGCAATTCTGAGACTACTTTCTTCATGAAACGAGAAAATGTAAGGTGATACAACAACTCTTATAAATATAGGTGGTTATTATTTTCTGTAGAATAATCATGAAAATTATAAAACGTGACATTATTTTAAACAGGATATATACAAAAATTATCCAGGGTGGGTTACGAAGTCACGAATTTTCTATAAAACAATACCTAAGAAATTGTACATTGACACGGGAAGTAACTTCCAAATGATTTTCAGCATGATATGGATAATATTTAAAACACAAGTGTGTTAAATTACATTTTCATGATTAAATGAGACTGGCATGTCGGACCGCAACACCCGAAATGATTATAGCACTTACAAGAAATCTTTTAGCAACGTTTGAACATTGTGTCAGGTAGGTAGGTACATGGTCATCAATTTAAGCGTTTTATTAATTTTTTTTAAATACTTTCCAATTAAACAATTTATGCAGATGTTAATTTAATTACCCCTATTATCATTACTGCATAATACAATGATGATGGTGTGGTATCGTTTAATTTGTTTCCGAATAATATATCCAAAATTGTCATAATATACACCTGGGGTCAGGTGACTTAAAGTGACAGAAATAACGGAAATCATTTTATAATAAATACAAGCATTAGTTTCCACTCCTTAATTTGATACATTTCATATAAACAGTTTTCGAATAATTTAATTGTCAAAACGTCGTAAAAGACACCCGTACTAAACGAATTTTTAAATTTGTATTGATTTAAAAAATTAAATCATGATAATTTCCATTTTTTTGTGAAAGTTCCATATTATCATTTGATATGGGGCGATGATTATATCCAGTTAAGTGTTTTGCATAATTTGGATGTTGTTGCCGGTTTCCGCATGACCGGAAGTGTGGAGGAGCCATTTCGAAAAACGCGTTGCGGCATATAAGTCACGAACGAAACATTTTACAAAAAAAAAATTCGAATAAAAGGAAAAGCTAATTCAATTTTACACAAAAAGGTCTCTTTACATTTCTGTCCAAAGTTGAAACTTTTGGACTTAAAGCATCATGAAAACTCAAACTCCCGTTTTTTCGAGTATATCTCGAAAAAATTGATATGGAACAACGATGATTAAATTATGTAACTTTTATTATATTATCTCATTTTTTTCCCTAAAGCTTCTCGACAATTTTCGTGGACTCGGAAAAAGTTACGCGTATATGTATACAAAAGTATTATTAACATGTACAGTTTCATTTATTTATATTATTCAATAGCCTGTTGATCCCCAAACTATTTTTTGGACGTACCGTAAGCAAAACGAAGTGAAGAATTGGAGCAAAAAAGAGGAATGTGCCATAAACATGTAATACAGACCTTTTTCGGTCAGATTAAGAGGACCCACCAACATTTTTGTCAGATTAAGAAAATATGCTTTCAGGATACCGAGATAAACCTCCTCTATGAAAATTTGACGCGCTCGAGTATTTCAAAAGAACTTTTTTTTGCATTTTCAAAAATTTGTCGTAACTTATCGTCACGCTAAAATCGTCAGTTTTTTTAAAGGGCAAGCTTCCTTAGGGCCTACTTAACACCCCTTCCGAAAATCTGACGCGCTCGAGTAAATTTTTTTTTTCGGATTTTTGACTACTTTAATATGCCTACACCCACCACGCAAACCGGCAGATTAGTATACCGTTGTTATCAGTGGCACTTGGGGGGGGGGGACAAACGTGGTATGAATATCTGACGCGCTCGAGAATGCCCAAGTAACTGTTTTTTTTAACATTTCTGAAAAACCGTACACGCCATACCCACCGCTAAAATAGTTTTTACCATACAAGCTTTTCTTCTCGAAATTACTTCATCTTTTGATTTTAATAGGTTTCGACGGCGCTCAAGAATGTCGCCTGTTAGCGACCTCGCCTCCCTAACTATAATACAAATGGATACATTTATTTTGATCAATAAGACGTACAATTTTTGTGAAAACCGCATATAATTAAATTGCACATAAAAATATTTATTTTTAAATATTTATATTCTTTTCTTTTTTTTTGAGACTGGCATGGATATCCATTTTATTCCTTTTTTGATTTGCAAGAAAAGTGCAATAAAAGTTTTAGAATCCCTGGTATCACTCCGCAGGGCCAAATATAATTTGACAAAATTGATACTCTGGATGTGTCTTGGAAAAATCGAAACCTACAAAAAAATTTGAATTTGTATTCCAATACCTATCTGCATCTTCCATCTGTACCTTTTATCTCTGATTCACTGTAATACATAATATGTTTTCTTGGATATCCCGATATGGGTACTTCAATTTAATCTGTGCTCACTCGACCCCTCAACTCCATTGATAACAATAGATTCTCGCTGCGCTTAAACTATCCATTGTTTTATGTTAATTATTCTCGCAAACATTCCGTATCACGTGATTTCATTCGAAATATCAGCAACAAACGTCTTGAATGGCCGTATGCTGGTTCACCGAACAATTCAAGTGAAAATTTCATAGAATGCATCAGAATCTGATACAGCCGTAGAGCACTCTCTGTTAGCTCAAATTGCTTTGAGAAATTCACTGACTGGACTTATTGTTGTTGTTAAGTCCGAGATGCTGGGAATATGTTATTGAAGATAAGATTCCATTAAATATAAGGGTTATTCATCTGTAAAGTTTAATGCATAAGGTGGATATTGCTTCTGATACAGGGTGACACATTTTATGAGCCCATAGCTTGGAAAACGAGAGGTGGTTTAGACTGAACGGCTTCAGGAATTAAGAATTTCTTTTCACGCTGTTGCCAATTTTGTATTTTTTACCTAGACTACAGGTTTTTTGGAGATCAATAACTTAGACATTTTAAATGGAACACCCTGTGTGTTTTTGTACCGTCGGATAGGTTGAAGCTTCTACTTTTCAGAAATATATGGTTCTATAGCAATTCAAGGTGTTCTTAAGAAGCAGATTATCTTTGAAAGATAGACTGCAATTCGTTGACTACAGTAATTCCGTACATTTTTGTCAGCGCATAACTTCTGAAGTAGTCATGACATCGAGAAGCTGAACATAAGAAAACATAAGAGAGACTCTTTTTCAAATCTTCAACCACTCTTGCATAAATGTATTGACATGAATGGTGGGCATATTCTACAACTTTTGTACTGAAGAATTTATGTAGTTTAATTGAGCACATACCTACATATAATTTTGTACTTATTTTTTGTATTTTGTTTTCAAATAATTGTTCCTTTTGACCTGTTTTCAACAACAATAACTCAATCCATATAATGATGTCCAAAAAACCCAAGTTTTTTTCTGGAGTCTAGGGAAAAGATAATAAATTGGCAACAGCGTGAAAAAAAATTCTAATTCCTGAAGCCGTTTAGCTTCTCGATGTCATGACTAGTTCAGAAGTTATGCGCTGACAAAAATGTACGGAATTACTGTAGTCAACGAATTGCAGTCTATCTCTTTTAAAGATAATCTGCTCCTTAAGAACACCTTAAATTGCTATAAAACCATATATTTTTGAAAAGTAGAAGCTCCAGCCTATCCGACGGTACAAAAATACGGGGTGTTCCAGAGTGTCTAGGTTATTGATCTCCAAAAAACCCAAATTTTTCCTGTAGCCTAGGGAAAAAATACAAAATCGGCAACAGCGTGAAAAAAAATTACTTAATTCCTGAAGCCGTTCAGTCAAAACTTCCTCTTGATATCTTAATCGGTTTCTAAGTTATGGGCTCATAAAATGTGTTGGAATTCGGATGATCACCTCGTATTATCTGGAACAATACAGGTTTATTGTGTTTTATGTAATCACTGCAAATTATCACTCATTAAACAGCTGATATCATTCTTTATTGCATAATATCTTTATCCCTTATTCATTCTAACTTTAAAATTTGTGTTAAGTGTCGCAAATAAAGTTATGACACTTTTTCCATAATCTGGTTAAAATATTTTCGAAGATAAAAATTTTAAAGGACTCTTGGATATGTATTTGAATTATATAATGAATGATGTATAATTTTAATATAATAATTATCAAATTGGTAGATGTAGAGGTGGAAGTTTCCTATTCTAATATCTGTTAGTTGAATTTGTAAAGTCATCTAAAGCATATTGAATGGCTTGTTTGTACGCTGAACATTTGAGAACACACCAATCACTAATCAGCCTTTGGGTGAAAATTTAAAATTGAGGAAAATTGCTCAGCACAATATGGATAATATAAAGGAGGCGAAGGATTATTATAATTTCATGTTCCCATTGATAGATTGCGTTCTTGTGAAATTAAAATGAAGAATTGAAATTTTCTTCCAAAACTGTTCATTTAGCTAAAGCGTTACATTTTTGACGCAATGTATATAAATAAATTCAAAGTTCACAACAAGCCATTCTTCTATCTTAAAAGAAAAAAATCATGTTTCCATAACACTTCCATCGATTTCTCGTAAGATATTTTACCGAATATTAATATCAACTATGATGATCTCAACAAATGCATTGGAATGCAATTATCTCCAAACTAACAGGTGTTAATCGTATATCACAGACTTGTACACAAAATTGACGAGATATGTCGCAACAAATTAATAGTAACTGTTCAAAAATATATATTATTTTGCTCAATTGATTAACTGATAAATTAAATCGCATGAAAATGTGGAAAAACAACATGGGTACTGTAAAAATAAAAAATGTACCTCATATATGCAGAAAGTTACTGATTGTCACTTGTACTTGATTTACTATCACTTTTGTTAGAACTACGGTATCCGCCAAAATAAACAGTACCGAAACAGAGAGTGCTGTGGAGTTGTTTATGTAATATGGATTTGTCATATTTGACTTAATTGTCATTAGTTGATATATTAATAGTACGCTGCAGTTAAATTTGATTTAAAAATGGTTGTAACAACGGAAGAAAAAGTTTTTTTGGTAGAGCATTATTTTCGTTCATACGGAAAAGGTCGTAATGATGGTCCAAGCTTAGAACAGGTGTCAATAAAATATCAACAAAAATTTAATATCCTTCTCATTCACCTGATCTGACGCCACCTGACGCATACATTTGGGGCATAATGAAGGACAAAATATTTCACTCGGAAAATCCGCCGGCGAATATTGCCGAACTACGGGACAGAATACAAAATATTTTTCGGCAGTTACATCAACCACTTTTTATAAATATGTTTAGCTTTAGCCATTCCATTATTTTTACTTTTCTCCATGGGGAGGCTGGTACTTTTTCAACAAATTTTAAAAGATGTACGCTAATATTTTCATGATAGTCACCATCAGTTTTTGAAGAAATTACAGAACAGAACAAAATTATATACTTGTTGAAATAAGTAGAGTACATTTCAAACCGATCTAATTTTTTTTCTTATCTTTTATATAGTTAATTTTTGAAGATAAAACAGTTATTTTTGCGCAATATTTTAACGATATGCATTCATTAATTGTGTGAAAGGTAATTGATATATTTAGTAGTAATAAAGATACCGTAAGATTATATATTCAGGGGAAATACCAAGACTAATCATTGGTTTGCGTCGTAAATATACACCAAAAATCTTTTTAGATTTAATTCCACGTTAATTGCACTTAAAAGTCTTCATCAAGGCATTCTTCGACCAGTTTACCTCACAGCATCCAATGTATAACATTCGACTCGTTTATACTGATTCCTGTTTTCATAAGACCGGTTTTTAATGACAAATTTTTATTTGTCGATTCACTTTTCACCGTTTGTTTAATGTTGTTGGTACATGCATAATATTCAGTGTAGAGAGAAATAGTCCAACAGTGAATAAAACATTTTTTAATTGAGCGACACTCGTATAATTATGTTCAAAGAAGGCTTGGACCCAAGTATCGTTCAGCTGTAAACACTAAGAAAAAAATACTATACAGAGTGATCCATTATGAGAAGATCCTATCATACTTTTTTAGTAGTGAACATTTTTTTTGGCCGTGATTTTTGGTAGGGTGGTGAGTGAGGTTGGATTGGTTCTTATTTCTAATTTTTTGGAAATCAAACCACAATATCCTGTTTTTATATTTTTATTACGATGTTTCGGTGTGAGATAGGGACCAGAAATTGTTAAAAAACTAATTAATCTTGACAACGGCCACTGGGGCGCTACCGAAATGTCATAATAAAAATATTGAAACATAATATTATCGTTTGATTCCAAAAAAAAAGGAAAAAAAAGAATAAGTAATGAGAATTAAAGATGGACATAACAACTTTATTCCAAGAATGATACTATAATCTGCTGGAACGGAAAATAATAGAATGATTAAAGGGGTTCATTCATTCGTGAAAATTCATTTTATCAAAGGCACACGTTATAAATTCTATGGAGGATAAAATAATTCATGATAATTTCTATTCTATATTCAGTGAGGTTAGGTTGGATTCTTATTCTCTCCCTCATTGGGTAATATACAAGGGGATGATTTACCTACTTAATACAGGTGAAAAATTCCAGTATTCATCTTCAAATGGGATCGCTTCTGCTTACAATGATGAAAATTATCAAAATACTAATTATTGATAAGTTTAGAAAGTGATTTGGCAATTGCTATTATTTGAAATGTCGATTTCATCGATGAGATATTTACCATTTACAGCACCAGCTTTTCCTTTGCAAGAAATATTAACAATCTGGTGATTCAAGTCCTCTACATCCACATCATAAAAATGTTGTATATATTTTGTGACTGTTCAACTTTCATTTCACTCACCCAAAGTGGGAACAGATGATTTACACCGTCTGTTCATTGTTCATTGCTCTATTGCTTCTCAACTTTTTAAATCTATATTATTTATAGTTAAATGAACGTATTGAGATGTTTTAATTAGGGCTTCCAAAGGAATTATGGTATAGTAACAAAAGATGTCCTCGTGACGTCTTGGGGATGGCTCAGGGTCTGAAACGGACGTAATTGTGCTGTGTGGGCTCTATTAAACATGAGGAAATCATCGGAAAAACTCAATGGTTGTATTAGGAATAAACATCCAGATGAGTCCTTCGATGCAGAACATGCAACAACTGGATGTAATAATTGACCCACATTAAATGATACTACACAACTTTCACATAGTTGTCAAAATTATCACTGAATTTATTGACGGTATACAGGGTGGTCCGTAAGTAATGGTCCAAAGTAAAATGATTCTTCGCCCAAAAATATTACAATCTGACGCAACTTCTTCAAACAAAATATCGATGATAAGAAAAATACAGGGTGGCAAAGTTGAAATATCAAAAATGTTCTTCTCCGTAAATTGGAATATTTTTGATATACAAACGTGAAAAATTTGAAAATAGGGGTTTTAGGGCCTGGGAACTCATAAAAGGTTATCCATTTTGATGTTTTTTCCAGAGGGAGCCACAAAAGCTATGTAATTGGTATAACTGTGCGATTAACCCACCTTCATAATTTTCATTCCATTTATTAGCACAAAAATGATGATGTTAGTAAAAATTTATAATCAGCTATAATATAGCAAGAATATTGATAATTTACGATAATATTGTATTGCTTAGTAAGAGCCCGACTCCAAAGGCGGAAGACTGTTACCTCAAAGCAACATCCTTGAGGAAAGTTATGGCAAAATCATTGCAAATTATTAATGTTCTTGCTATATTATAGCTGATTGAAAATGTTCTTGTTAATTTTGTGCTAATAGGAAATGAAATGAAAATCATGAAGTGGGGTTTAAGAATCCGAATATTTCGAAAACTTTTGAGACTTATGATACGTACCTATATCTTCTTGTCGCAAAAATGATGCAGTTTTGATATATTTCAATAAATAGAGGGATACCGTTAACGATAAATAAGTTAATAGCACAGTTATACCAATTACATAGCTCTAGAAAATACAGCGAAATGTATAACATATTATAATTTTCCAGGCCCTTGAACCCCTATATTCAAATTACATTTGTATATCAAAAATCTTTCAATTCACTGGGGAGAAACATTTTTGGCATTCTAACTTTGCCACCCTGTATCTTTTTTATTATCAATATTTTATTGAATGAAATTGCATCATATTGTTATATTTTTGGGCCCAAAAATCTTCCATTTCACTTTGATCCATTACTTACGGACCACCCTGTATATTTATTTTAAATAGTTCCAATTCTACTGATCTCTAGGATCTTCACTGCCGGGTTTTTGTAAACTCCTTTTGCTTTGGTTAATTCTCAGATCCATTTTCTAGTATTTTCTGCACCATGCGAACCCCTGTATACCTCAATAATTTGGAAACTGAATATAATATAAACCAATCAAGGTCAATTTCGAGATTTTTATCAATTTATCAAAAATGTTCGATTAGAAGGATCACTTTCAAACAATATTTCCAATAAAAGAACTACCTACATCGGTAAATATGGAAATACATAGAAAAAATTTTAAGAGTCGAGTTGAAATAAGCAGGTATGGCCATCTACCGGCTGCAAACTCATTCAAGCTGCAGAAGGTCACCTAACAGGTAGATGTTTGTATCCTTAGTAAATGGTATTATTGTTATCCGGCACACGAATCTTATTTTTTATGATAGATCATTGACCGTCTATTTACAAATCTTTTGAGAAAAATTAAAAATTGACATAAGAATGATTAATGATGGAACATTCGAATATTATTGATGGATTCATGAGTTAAAACCGACTTTATTGATATTAATATACTTTAGATTTCACTAATAAGTTTATAACCACAAATAATGACAGTATAAAATATATTGGTACCTAATTCTCTACCAATTAAAAAATAGTTGTTCCATGTAATAGAATATTGAGTTTTCTGTATCAATATCAACAATAAATCACCTATTCTTGGCACGCTAAAGCACTGGTGTTCTAACATTGTACCTAATATTGAATTGAATGCGCTTCATAATACCAAATTCACAGTCCCTTGTCGTGTTTTTTATGACAAATATTGCTTTCCAGTATCGTTAATGTTCGAGTGAAGTACTACATTACAGTAATCAACAAAATCAGTGTTATTCCGCGGGAGTCAACACTATTGCTCTAATTTAGTGATGTAATTTAATAGTTTTTGTTAATTTGATATAAAAAATCTTCTCAAATTTCCACTTTCAAAACTATGATTCTCATTATTTCACCACTTTTCCAAGTATTCTAATATTTGAAATGAGAAAATTTTATAAGAAAACAAAGTGGTTTTTCTAAAATCTTCATAAGTATTCTTAAAACCCCACCACACTAAATTTAACTTATTATGCACCTTCAGATACCGAGATCTTTTTATTTGACTCAATGTTGTTCATGTTTCTTTGTTTTTCAGTTATGTTGACAGAAATGACAATGTTTATTAACTCGTAACGGAATTGCGAGAAGTTGTAGCAACTAGAAAATATACAACAGTTTTTGATAGTGGCTGCAAGTCAACTGGAGTGATAGATTTTAAAAATAACTGGAACTATAATATTATGATTGGAAAATATTCAATGTGGCTTTCAAGGTTCAATTTATGAAACACAGCTGATTTGATTTTTCCATGAAACTCATTATTTTATTTGCGAGGTAATAAAAATTGGATGGAAAAAAAGTCTCAGTTACTTTGGCTTTATTTGAAATAGAAGGAATGTTTTTGAAGTAAGGTGATGTTTCGAATGATAGTACGTACGTATTGAGACGGTCTGTTAACAAGTCACAGACGTAATTACGGTACTAATCGACCGTGTTAACACTAATTTGTGTGTATTCAAAATATCCTCAGATACAAAAATCATTTTATTGGGAAAAAATTAATGGAATCCATTTGAATAAATTTCACCAAAATATTGTTTGATTCCAATGAAATACATTTGTCAGACTTTCTAATTCATTTATTTTCTTTCCAGCTACGTTGACGATTTTTAACATTTCTTTGGACCTAACAGAGAGAATGGAAGTGAAAACCATTGTGTTGGCAATATTGTTTTCGTGCAATAAAGTGTTTCCTGAATCGGAGACATTTTTTCAATGGAATTTCCGGCTAAAAACGTGCGGAAAAATTGATATCAACGGTTTTGTTTTGACAGCTTTCAGAAAGGAGGAAAGTGTGTATAGTGCCTCTAATGGGAACGAAGTATTGAAGTAGTAGGTAGCTTGGATGACATAATAAAAAGCCTTGTGGTGTATTTTTTGCTTTTGTTATAAAAAATAAACGTGTGAATGTTTTTTTAATCACTCGGGCTTCATTACTAATGATTTTCTGATAGTTATTTATAGCTTAGAACATGAATTCCAAAATTACATTTCCAGAAATTGATATGGTATAAATGATGTCAGATGTCAGTACCTAGGTATATTGAATTATTATTGCTTCACATTATAAAAATGATTTCTACTGAATAACAAATATCGCTAGAAGCGGCAAAAATTAGAACACAATTACTGTGTGTCATCTGAGAGGTATGAGAAGGAGTTTGAAAAAAGCTAAGTCCTTAAACGCTTCAACCTTATGGAGTCGATTATCAGTAGTCTATAAGTACTTCAAAATAATCAGGTGATAAATTAACTCCAATGTTAAAGTGTCATATACCTGGAAATGTTTTTGTCACTTTGACATCGATAAAAAAGTTGCATCTTTTTTTATCGGATAAAAACTTCTCTTCCTCAATATCTAGTAAGCGGACGTCACTTTTACAATGAGTCGCAAGTTTGGTCACTTATAATTTCACAGCAATTAAGTGTTGGCAAAACTGTAAAAACTGTCAATTAGTCTGTATTAATAAATATAATTATTGTTGTTGCTCATCCATATATTCTGTCGTTAATTTATCTTGCCAGAAAACACTCGTGCTTTTCTTTCTGACATTAGATAAAGTGTCATGTCAGTTTTTCTCGTAAAATTAGTGATTGGCAAAACTGTTTTGTTATAAAGAGAAATTCATCCGATAAAAAAAAGCTCTTGTGTTTTCACTGTTGATACATCGATAACTTGTTGCATAATTACAAAGAGTGTCAGTTTGACAGTTTAAATAATTCGAGGATTATTCTGTCAAACTGACACGATTTGTAATTATGCAGGAAGTTTGAGGTGTATATAGTATATTATTAAACGAGCAATTTATGATAGCCATTATTCACGCTGGGTGACGTTTGCGTCCCGAGCCGCAGGCGAGGGGCGCAAGTCACCCGAGTGAATATTGGCCATAAATTGCGAGTAGAATACTATACTTTGTCCACGACCCTTGATTTCTCTATTAAATAAAAGTCAACTAACCTCCAGTTCATGAAGTTATAATATGTAAACATAGTTATCTTTCGATTTTTCTGGCAGCAGTCCTATAGTCGTTATTTCGCCGCTTTTTTTATTTCAGTTGGTGTACAAGAACGTTCATTTCCACTATCCGAATTCAATGAATTCATCATTGCGGTAATATAGCAAGTTCGTAAATTACTAACGTCAAAATTGAATAATTTGACATATATAGAGATGGGCGATACCGTGTAAAGTATCAATACAACGTACCGTTATAAATATATTGTTTTGAAATACTTAATACTAGAAAATGTCGTTATGAAAAGTATCAATACTAAAGATTTCGATATTTTATCGATACAATATATTTCAGAAACAAATTTCCTGAACAAAATACACAGATTTAAAAGTTTATTTCATATTGTACCCCCATCTCTAGTCGTGAATTATGAACCATAATACACTCCGGTGTATTATGAACCATAATTCACTCTAGTAGATATATGGGTACCATATACCTTTTGTTAGGAGGTAAAATATCGACTTATTATTAGGTGGTCGTGGACAAACCGTATTTATTTTGAAGTACTTATTGTATTTGATACGATTAGGTATTTGTTCAGTAAATATAAACAATTTATCAATTTGGATACAAATTGGTACGATGGAATTTACAATCCAAATCGACTCATTTTTAATAAACGTTAGAATATTGATGTCGATGTGGTTACTATGGAAATTTAAGTATTGTAATCACTTGTGAATTTTTTTATTGTTAGAGCTACCATATGTATAACCAGGTATTATCAGTAGTAATACCCCTAGGGTCTTGATAATACCGAGATAATTTTGTCATAGAGAATGCTGAAAGCGTGTTGCTTGATAATAGCCCAAGGCCGCAGGCCGAGGGCTATTATCTTTGAGCAACACGCTTGAAGGATTCTCTACGATAAAATTTTGAGTATTCATCAAGACCCGAGGAGTATTCGATAAGATAGTTTTTAACTTTGTAGCTTTCAAAAAATTCATTGCCAATCTGATGTATGATCATTTTCAATACAAACTTTATTAGTTTTAATCAAATAGTATTCATTTTTATTTAAAACTACAGTTGTGAAAAGTACAATTGGTAAATTAATTGAATCGTTAGATCTTTCTCAAACGACAGTAGTGTTGGCTACACCCCGATAAATCTGAAGTATTAAGTGAAGACCAAGTTACCAAATTCATCCTTGAAGCACTCGATCAGAAGTGATTATAATAGTTATTTATGTACCAGGGTATAAATAGATGTTTATGCCCTGAGGGCGACGTCGCCTGAGGGCCGGTATACACATCTGTTTATGCCTTCGGTACATACAAACTTTTATGTCATACTAGTTCGTTATTGCAATCTGTTGCAATCTGTTGCCAATCTGTTGCCAAAAAAGTATAAAGAAGCTTACGACATGGTTATTGAATAAGTTGAACAAAAAATTATTTCTCTTTATGCCCGCGCGGGCATAAAGTACGACATTATATACTTGGTAACTAAGCAATAAAAACACAATATTGAACTAGTATGACATGAAATAATTTTAATATTTAGTATTTTCGGGGCATGCCCAAGACATCACCTTCGTTCAGCTTTGGAAGACGTGGAAGATAATGATCATTCCTTAGTGTTATTTCTCTTCTCTGAGACGGCAAATCAAGAAGCTTTATAATTATGAAGGGAGGATGTCTCTTCGATCCATACACTTTGTATCGTAAAAATATTTATTTAAGACCTGAATATATGGACAGTAGGAGACAATCTAATGCATAGTGTAGTTTCTGTTGGGTGCTGAACAAAATCCATTACTTCAAAATAAATGCAATCATGTTAAGTATATCTTCCAGTGAAATTATGCGACTTGATAATACCTTTGTATAAATGACTGAGCAAAAAGCAGATAAGCAAATTGCTCAACATAATATATCACGTTACAACAAAATACGTTTCATTTTTCAGTGTTACCTGAGCTTCGAATTATTTGCGAGTGTTAACAAAACTGACAACTATGTGAATATTTTTAATCAACTTTCCCATTTAGATTAAACATAGTTTTATCTGTTGGGAAAATTCGATCTTCTGTTATTCGGTTGCGGATGCATGAAAAAAGTGAGGAATAATCTGTTTGAAAGAATAGTTCCATAACATTATTTAGGATTTTCTCAATAACTGAATAGTTAGAGCGTTAAAAGTGTTTCGGTTAATTCTTGAATCTTAGCTAAAAATGGGCGACATCTAACCTTTCTGCCCTTAACTGTGAGAATACTAGCATCAACTTTGACAGGAACACATTGTTTATAAAAAACAAAGTGAAAATTAAAATGAAATAAAATTTCTCTGGATTCCATCGCATGCAATCCCACAATTAATAGTTCCTCCTCTATTACTCTAACAGACTTTAAAATCACCATCAAGGACCATATTTATGACACCTGTCAGCAATTGTGGTACGTGATCGACTCAAAGCTCGAAGAAATCAAACCTCGAGTAAGATCAAAGAAAAAACCAAATTATTATCAACCGCCTCCGTATTGGTCATACAGCATTGACGCATCTACACCCCATCACAAAAGAAGGACCACCAAGATGTAATTGTAACATACAACTTTCCTCTAGCCATATCCTAACTAGCTGTCCACAGTATCATCAAGCCAGAACGATAGCATAATTACCTGAACAAATTGAAGAGTCCCTAGTTTTAAAAATGGACAATGTGATAAACTTCCTAAAGAACACTGACTTATTTAACAAAATTTAAAATGTATGTTTGTATTTAATATTTTTGTATATTACTTTCCCGCTAATAACCCTAGCGGTTGATGCGGTAAATAAATGAAAAAAAAAGGATAGGAAATCAATGAATCGAACATAATTTTTTTTTATTGGTGAACCATTTTACCTATTTAAAGCACGTCTCAGCGTGTATAAATCGAACTTTTTAGCACGCGCGTGTTTTAAAGTTACCGTGGCAACATCAACAACTCGAGAAACGAAGTCTAAATCTATGGTCTAAATCATGTCTAAATGTCAATTTTTTTATTATTGATCTGACAGGAGTAGTTTGTAACGTCAAAACTTTTATTCGAACGATATTTAACAATGTCAAATTTATAAATTAAAATGGAAAGTGCCGTTGGTATTGTTTGAAATATTAATATTTCCATTTTTCAAATCTTAGGAAATGGTATTTAAATTAATACTATTGACATTCACAGAACTCAATAAGGTTGAACTTCCATCAAAATACAAATTAGTTTATGTTTTTCTCATTTCCATGACAACGCAAGGTGTACATCATATACGTCACGAATTCAACCATTTGACATTTAGTTGACGTTTCCATCTATGATTTCCATTTCTTGTTGTTGTAGTAGTTATAGACCGGTATTTATAACAATCATCCGTTATAGTCCAATAATAGTATATTAAAGTATTCGTGGATAACTGGTCTTTAAAACACTTGCTCTATTTCGAGCACACCGGCTTCGCCGTCGTGCTCCAAAAATCGCGCGTGTTTTAAAGACCTTATACTTTAATATACTATGATTGGACTATAACGGATGATTGTTAATATATTGAAAACAATACGATGTATATTTCTGACGCTTCTGATGTTATTTTCTGTTAGTGAAATGATGGTGAAATGCTTG
>CAJUYG010001046.1:85038-99849 GCA_910591675.1 Galerucella calmariensis
CGCTTCTGATGTTATTTTCTGTTAGTGAAATGATGGTGAAATGCTTGACACTTATGGAATTTAGAAATAATTGTTAACGAAGCAACAAAAATTTGATAAATCCTTCTCAAAACATTTTATTCCAAGGATGAAAATATAAATAACTAACACATTTAATTGTTAGTATTGAATTCAACAACTCTTGAAATTTCTGTAACTTTCAGAATGGAAGTGTTTTAAAAAAATGTTGCGTTCAGCAATCGTCTGTTCACTGAATTTTATTTGTGAAGCTGCTGCAAACAGGACATATATTTCCCGAAATTCTTTTTTTCGTAACAATGAAAGCATGTATATTTTATTTGAGCCATTGTCTTGAGGGCTATATTACACAGCCAAGAAACACGTCAAAAATTACCCAGAAATTTACCACGGAAATTTTTCCAAAAACGAATAAACCACATTTTCTTTGAACTTCTATTACAGAGACAATAAATCTCCCAAAAATTTTCAGAGTAATTCATACAATACGCAAGTGCAGACGGGTTTTTGATGACTTCTGATTTATCCAAGCTATATATTGACCTTTCAACCCTTCAAAACTTAGCAAACAGTAGAGGAGCAGTTTCATTAACCTTATATTATTTATTTTCAATAACAATATCCATATTCTTTTCAAAAATGCTGAACAAAAAAAATGTAATGTTAGATATGCCATTTGTTTTATTGGCAAAAATTTTCGTGTTGAATTACAGAGTAATAACTTGCTGAATACTTCAAACAAATTTACTTGATATAATTTTATTTCAATAAAAACTGTGAAAATTTTTGAATACTTCTGAAATTTCAACCAGGATATTTAAACTTCCTCATTCACCGGACTGTTTGTAGTTTGAAACATGAATATATTTCAATTTAATGATTTTTCCTGTGTGTGTACAGAGTCAAGATGAAATATAGAATCATTTGTAGGCGGAGAAAAAAAGAGTTTTTGAAATTATTTTCAAAATATTCAATCTCGGCAATAAAAATTTAAATAACTGCACCTGAAGAGAAATAAACACAATTTTTGATAACATATTCAATATTTTAGACTGAATTCAACAACACTTTAATAATTTTAACTATGTAAATGAAAAATCTCGTGAAAAAATTATGTAATCCGAAACAAATTTGGTTGTACATTGAATTTCATCGGTAAGAATTCAGATGCTTTTGCAGACAGGACACACTTTTTTGAACGTCCTTTTGATCACTGAAAACCGTGATTATATTTTCGTGTTTGAAAAAAATGAATTTCATTGTTTTCATTCAAAGATTAAAAAATCCTGTAATATTACTGAATAGGAACATTTTGGTATCTATGTTTGAGTATTTCAGCATTCAATTTTAGTTTTTGGAAGTGAATTATACAGGGTGTCCCACGACGAGTTAAAACTATCTGTATATGGCAAAATACTTATAGTAAAATTATGAAGATTTCTACGATTCGGTTTTAGGATGCGATCTTTTTAACTAAAATATTTTCAAAGATGGCAGACTTCCGGTTTTACCGGAAGTCGACTGCAACTTTGTTATTTTGAATAGAACACCCTGTATATTAATACATTTTTGAAATCTACGCAAAATTTTAGTATAGTTTTATTTGAAAACTTTTTCCTAAAAATGCATACTTTTTGAGTTATTGATTTTTTTGTTAAAAATTTGACCGTTGCAGACCCTTGTAAATAATTTTTTTAATAGGATACCCTTGAATATATGAAAATGGTTTCTGTTCAGTTGCTTTTAGCAAAGTCAGACGTATTTGAATCTAAGTTGAAATTTTTTTCATTTTATACAGGGTGTGTATAAAAAGTGTTCAAAGTTTACCTTCATAAATATCAAATTTCTTTATTTTCTTAAATAAAACCACGCGATTTTTTTCCATTTTAATGCATTCATGGGTAAAATTAGGGCAAATTCATGTAAACTTTCCTATACCTAAACCTTACCGTTATCCAGATATTGAATGTTTTCTGTAAATTTTGAGAGATGCATGTGTGGTCTAAATTTTATTTTGACCCGTTGATACAAGCACTAAGAAATAAAAAAGATTATGAAAATTTGCTCTTGATACATGGTAAATATGGCAAAGTTGTTACAAGAACATATGTGCTTTATTTGCAGTAAGATATCCTGCATCTCTAAAAATTTACAGAAAACATTCAATATCTGGATAACGGTAAGGTTTAGGTATGGGAAAGTATATATGAATTTGCCTTATTTTTTACCCCTGAATGCATTGAAATAGAAAAAACATTGTGGTTCTATTAAAAAAAATAAAGAAATTTGATATTTATGAAGTTAAACTTTGAACACTTTCTATACACACCCTGTATAAAATGAAAAATTTTTCAACATAGATTCAAATACGTCTGACTTTGCTAAAAGCAACCGAACAGAAACCATTTTCATATCTTGAAGGGTATCCTCTTAAAAAAATTATTTGTAAGGGTCTGCAACCGTCAAATTTTTTACATAAAAAAATAAATAACTCAAAAATATGCATTTTTCGAAAAAAGTTTTCAGACAAAAGTATACTAAAATTTTACGTAGATTTTAAAAATGTCTTAATATACAGGGTGTTCCATTCAAAATAACAAAGTTACAGTCGACTTTCGGTGGAACCGGAAGTCTGCCATCTTTGAAAATATTTTAGTTGAAAAGATCGTATCCGAAAACTCAAACGTAGGAGTTTTCATGATCTTACTATAAGTATTTTGCCATATACAGATAGTTTTAACTCATCGTGGGACACCATGTTTATAAAGCTAATTTGGAAAAAAATGAAAAAAATTCACAATACTTTCTCAATCATGTATAAAAACTTTGCTATAAAAATAGTAATAACTCAAAAATATAAATTAAAATTTGTTTATTATCTGCTAATAACGTGCATTTTAAATAGAATGTCATAATAAGTGTCATATTGGAGATTTAATCAAGTAAACACTTACCTGTTGAATCTCTCTGCATCTGTCACTTTTCAGAAATTTTTCTCACTTCTATAATCCTGAATTTATTTTCTGCTTAGGTAACTATTTTAGACACATTGAAAAAATCCGAATATTTGTACCTTGTAATTATCGGAATTTTTATCATCACTTTTTGGAATTTATAACAAACTGAAATTTTTTTGGAGAAAAATATTTAAAAAATGAGATTACTCAAAACTTCAATTTTTTTTCCAAACATCAACCTGAAATTGTTTTAAAGGCAACAATGATAATCCAGAAAATATTATTTGACATCGTATTTATTATATAATTCGTTTGTTTGCAATTCGTAAAAAATATACACATAATAATACAAAAAATCAATGAAAACAAAATAAATATATCTATATACAATAATGTACAAAAATAATAGGTACAAATTAATTATTAATAATTACACAATTTCGACTTTTTGAAATATTAAGTCTTTGAGTAGTAATGTTATGTATGTATATATGTATATACCTAATCAGTCATATAAAGTTATCACACAAGATAGGCCTGGCCTCCATTGTTTATTCCCGCTGCCATCATCACATGTTGAGGTCTCCACGGGGGACCCCGTCGACCGGAGCCCCCCCTTTCCAGGGTGCTATAATCGGAATCGATACTAGAATAAATATGATCCGATATTGGCCTTGGTTCTTGTGCTCTTCGCATTGGCCTCGGAGATGGAGTGGCCGTCGTCGCCGAAGAGTAGTTGGCGTCATCGGCCTCCTGGGGCACCGCAGTAGAATACGATGGAGGTAACATTTGCATACCAGGACTTGGGGGGCCCTGAGTTCGTATTTTTTCAGGGTATGTATGATGAGTGTGGTGCGTGCCATTAGCTACCACTCTAGAGTCGATGGTATAATTATTTATATTTCTTCTATAATTGGCGTTTATTTTCCCCCTGGGCTCGACAGAGGGCATAGCATACCTCAGTTTTTCCCAAAATCGTTTTTCGCTCCATCTAATCCTTTCTGCTGTTTTTAGATAGAGTCGAAGCTCCGGATCAAGCTCGGCTTCGGGAAGAGGACCTTCTTCTAATATCACTAGTTTAAAAACTCGTCCTTTAAGAGCTTCATGTAGAGCTTGTCGTAACTCGAAACGGGACCACTCGGTCTGTAGGAAATTTCGCGTTAAAACTATTATCACTCTGCGACTCGCTTCTGCCGCCTCGAGAACCGCGGGGGCGGCATGTTGAATGTACGCGGTGTGCGGTAAGTCTCTATAGTGTAAACACAATTGAAATTTGGGCTCTAGCTCCGCTGCTAAAGCCTGAACGACCCATTCTTCATCTTTAGGACTGTAGCACACGAAACCGTCATAAAGCTTATCCCTGTCTTCGTACTGTTTAGCGGCAGTAGCGCGAAAACTGCATAGTCGCACGCCGTATCTTGAGTATAACCACACTCGAACAGGATCTCTGAATATAAACCATAACACTAGAACGAGCAACAAGAGAATCACAATACATAATGTCACAACGACCATCGGCCAGTAATCCGATACTAGCATACTGTCTATAACGGAGCTACCGGCGTAAAAATCACTACACGCGGTACTGTTAAAGTCCAGCTCACGACGTTGCGGTGGTTTCGAATCCGGATTGTAACACATCATATCCGCACTGTCAACTATTTTCGCTGCATTGTCTGCAACCCACGCTGTGAGTCCTTGCAAAAATTTACATCGACAAGACCATTGATTGTTTCCCAACATAATAACTGTCAATCGAGTATTAGTTGATAGTTGCCATACTGGAAAAGTCACCAATTTATTACCGTCCAACCGAAGAATGTCTAAAGAAGTTAAGGGTTCCAATGTATTATTACCGATAACGGATATTTGATTATTTTGTAAATATAATTCCTTCAAATGTGATAATTGTTCGAACTCGTACCCTTTTAACTCCTCAATTTTGTTATCTTCAAGATGTAAAATTTGCAAAAACTGCAACCCGTTGAATGTACTATTTTGAATCGTTTCCACGGCACTGTTATTCACAAAAAGAACTCGCATATTTTTCCTACCGATAAAAACGTGATTTTGTAGTTCTTTGATGTAATTTCCATCCAGGTATAATTCCGTAACATCCATCGGTATTTTTTGAGGAACTTCGTCAGCGTTTTGACCGGAACAATCCACAACATTATTATTCCAAGTTTGATCGTGATAACAAGTACAGTTATTCGGGCACGTCATCTCACAATCACATGCATCAAAGTCACAACAATGGCATAAAGCAAAGCAGTGAGTTTCGTAAGTACAAAGAAAATCACTAGGTTTCGCTTGATTTAACGGCATATGTGTCATACCTCTAGAATGTGTCATTTTGCATACGATATTCTCCAAATCCATCACTCGAGGATACTGTCTTGAAGCTGACATGTTGTTAATGAGTTGAAGCCACTCCATCGTACAATCACAGTGAAAGGGATTACCGCCCAAATATATTTCTGGTAAAGACCGATTAGAGTGAACATGGGCTATACGTAAAGAATTTAAGTCCAAATTCACTAAATCATTCGCATACATATCAACACGAGCCAGACTTGTTTTATCTAGAAAAGTATTTGGTTGCACCGACTTTATGAAATTATTATTTATAAATAAAAGTTCTATACTGTTCGGGATAGACATGGGTGTAATGTCCGTTATACGATTATGACTAGCATCCAAAGTTTTCACTCGAATTTCATCTTGAATTTTATAATAGTTAGCGAGATGTTCTATAAAATTACCGTGAATGTCTAACCACTTGAGATTGCTCGGTATAAACGCGTAATCGAACCACACTAGATGATTTTCCGACAAATTCAACCAAAGCAAACTAGCTAAAGTCGCGAACACTCCGTTAATGTCCGTTAAAAAATTCTCATCCAATCGAATAGCTTCAATTTGAGTATTTCGGTCAAAAGTTCCTCTTTCAATATTTTGAATTTTATTTCTGGCAAGATTGAGCACTTGTAAATTTGGTAAATCCCAAAACATACCTTTAGTTAAATTTCCAACATTGTTGTCGATCAATCGCAATCCGGTCAGTTGATTCAAATTTTTGAAAGTACCGTTTTTAAAATACGATATTTGATTTTCTCCCAAGTCTAATGTTTTCAGAAACGATAATTCTTGGATAGCATCCGGCACTTCCGAGAGAGCGTTCGAGCTCAAATCGAGTTCTTTGAGAGCGGAACAATTTAAAAAAGCACTTGTATCTATGTTGACAATGAGATTATTATTGAGCGTGAGCTTACTGAGAACAAAAAGTCCGTTAAACAACTGTAATCCTATGGTATTTAGTCGGTTTTCTGCCAAGTTCAATGTATGTAAGTTGTAGAGAGGCAGAAAGGCGTTGTCTTCAATAAATCCAATGGAATTATTTCGTAAATCCAATATTTGGAGAAAGAATAAATCTTTGAAGGTTCGGCCGTCTATGCGGGTTAAGGCGTTGTGTGACAAATTCAATATAATAAGACGAATCAATCCTGTAAAAGTTCCCGCATCGATGTGATTACTGGTTAGCTGATTTCCCGATAAATTCAATACAAGTAATTGTTCGAGTCGATGAAATATTCCTTTAGCTAAAGAATATAACATATTGTTTTGGATATGAATTTCTTTCAATTCTGGTGTACCTGCGAACAATCCCTCGGATAAAATTCCAATTTTATTGTTGTTTAAATTTATTATTTTAAGAGAAACAACGCCAGCTAACGATTCACCTGATAATTCACTTATATTATTATTTTGTAGATATAAATGTTGAAGTCTTCGTAATCGTGAAAAACCAGTTTCTTCATTTATAACTCTTAAATCGTTAAAAGATAAATCCAAGTTTTGTACTTCACTATTACTGCAATCAGGAACATTTATGCCGACCCTCTCTGGATTTCTTATTCTGTTTCTTGTTAAATTCAACGTTTGAAGATTGGTTAAAGAACAAAAAATTCCATCGGGTAACGCTCGGAGGTTGTTATCTGCTAAATCCAGAAGTTGTAATTCTTTAAGTCCTTCCAAACTGTAAGTCGTTAAATCTAACGTTTTTGTAGGACCCCATTCAGCATTAAAAGTATTTATCGAAAGCTTTTTCACATTGTATAATCCTTCGAAAGAATTAGGAGGTATTGTTAGAATTTTACAGTTGTTTATTTTCAATTCTTCAAGTTCGTGTAGTCGGTGTAATCCTGCGGATGGTAAGAAACTTTCGAAAAACAAAACGTCATTGCAGTGTATTTTCAGTCTCGAAGTCACTTCCGACGGTAAAGCCGTGATGTTTGCACCTTCCTCTAAAGTTCGAACTTTACAAGTAACGGATAATTTAGAAGAAGATGTATCCGTGTTGTCTGGTAACCAGGAACATTGCTCGGACCCATCAAATCGGGCAGCACTCCCGTAAATCACCAAAAGTAGCACTGATATTAGATGGTACATATTGTTTTAAAAGTTTGTTTTAATAATTTATTTACTCTACTAAGTTCATTTCACGTTTTTTTGAAGCACATTTATCACGAACATTAACGTAACTTTATTCGGAAAAAAATTTAACATTTTTCGGACTTAGTTATTTTTTCGAATAACCCGCGACGACATTTTAAATGTATGTAGTTTGATTGCCACAGTTGCGTGGCCTCACTCTAAAACGGTTGACGTTCTACTGAATGCTTTCGCTCGTTGACTGCGGTATATACGAAATGAAGGCTATGAGAATCTCGCGCTTGCGTCGCTTAGTTTGTTCTTTGTCCACTGCGAACGAAGGCAGCACCTACCGGTAACGTTCTTTGAACACTTCGGTAAATTCAAGAATTATATTTTCAGTTACCTGAGTTACTTGCACTTTCAGATTTCAAAGAGATATAAAAGGATGGGTGAAAATTAGTTCTAAAATCTTAATGTGGTGATAATATCAGTCGAAAAGGGCGTTTCCAAGAAATAAAGCGGGCATTGGGGGGTTTTATATTATCATAAAGTAGATATGTAGTCTTTCGCGAAAATATATTAGCGTGGAAATGTCTTTCGAAATAGTGGTGACGTCTGTTTTGATAAGGGTTGTTAAGTAATTAACATTCCGAGACACGTTATTCTCATTTTGATTTCACATTTAATGAAATATGTTTCCAAATTTTCGAGCTGTTGATAAGGAAATTTTGTATATGAATACTCGCACTTGTAGCCTACCGAAAATTTCATAAGAAAAATAAAATCCAAACACAAAAAAACTTTGAATTGGGAAATATTATTACATTCCATAACTGGTTGGAGAATACCAAGCTACAAATCATCATTTTGGATGAATTATTTCTATGTTATATAAATTCTGGGCTTTTTTGATATTAGGTATGTTTGCTAAATCCCGTGAAACATGATGTGCCTCTGTCCAAGTATGTTTATACCTGCTATAAATCACTTTCTTCAATCTACTTTTTTTGTTCATCTATTCTAATTTTTGAAGGTATAGATGTTTCACCTATATGAAATTTGTCACAGGAGTTTTTTGATTTTGGCTTCTTATTTTTTGGTTCAGCTTTAGTTAGGTGAACCTTAAGATATAAAACGTATAGGTGGGAACCAGTTCAAATAGGTATTGAATTGATCAACATTTTTACATAATTTAGGGTGGTACATGATTTTATGGAAATTGGCAAATTATTATAAAACAATAAACCTTTGTAAAATGGAAAATTTGCTGTTAAACCATAGCTCTTGTAGTTGGTATAGGTATATTATTAATAAATATAAATATAAAAATCGTTACCAACGAGTAAAAGTGAATAATATTTAGTCCAGTGAACTTCTTGTGAAGTATGGAGTCCCTCAAGGAACAGTATTGGGGCCTCTTCTTTTCATTTTATATATCAATGATATTGTTAACTTCTGTGATATTCCATTAGTTTTAAATTTATTTGCTGACACTACAATTTCAGTAGAGGATGAAAATGTGGAAGAGACTATGAATAAAATGCAAAATATTATTAAATTGTTGGAATCGTGGCTTATTGATAATGATTTGTATGTAAACACAAATAAAACAGTGGTGATGTTGTTTAACAACAATAAACGTAATGTTGCATGCGATATTAAGTTGTTCGGTCAGTCCTTAAAACTTGTTACTGAATATAAATACTTAGGTGTTATTATCGATAAGGATTTGAATTTTAAAAAACATGGTCAGTATGTTCATAAGAAAATTAGTAAAAAAATCAATTATTTCAGGAGAATAAGTTCAAATCTATCTATAATGACAAGAGTAACATTATATAAAACCATAATTGCACCACATTTTGAGTATTGTCCAACAATTTTATATTATTTGAGCCAGTCTGAGAAATCTAAATTACAGATTTTACAAAATAAAGCAATGAGGGCTATTTTAAGAGTAAATAGGTACACTGGTATTTAAGATATGCTTGACCGTTTAGGAATTATGAGTGTTAATCTGCGAATGGTTTTACAGAACGTAATTTTTGTTTTTAAAATAATTCATAATATGTTACCAAAATATATGTCCAACAAAATTAGTTTTGTTAGAGATATACATACTCACAACACTAGAACATCTAGTAACATATATATACCGACTACAAGAACTAGTTTTATTGATCAGTAGGTAAAGTTGGAATATTTTTTCCAAAACTTTTTTTGTTTGGTTGAATAGTTTGAAATTTTCCAGTACTAAACACGAGCACTCAACTAGAATTTTTTCCACAATTATATACTATTAAATGTCAACTGCAACTATGGACACTTAAGATTGACCACATTTTATGAGAATATAAGATAAAACAAAACAACAGTTGTCGAATTTCATATAGCCACTTTTTCTATTCTTCAAAAAATTACTAGATTATTAATATGCTGGTTTTAAATCAATTATATGGTTATAACTTCAAGCAAATAAATAAATTCCATTTAAAATTATATAGTCATTATTTTACATAATTTCCAAAAAAACTTTAGGACGATTTTATGACAAAACTCATGAATAATATTATTTAGTTTTAATGTGAAGAATGTAATTTTAAGTTTATATAGCCAAAGAAATTACATAAAGTGTATATGATATTTTTGTATCTTGTGGATTTAATTTTACTTCCTCATTCATGCCGTAATAAGCTACAATATAATTGAATGACAGATAATTTAAGCCCGTTTGTGATAATCAATGATTCAATACAAGTTTTAGTGAATTTTTCAGGATCATGAATAATTGATAAGTGTGGAAGAGAACAGTTATATTAAAAGCTCATTTTTAATAAACACCCGTTATATTGTATCTAGGTATATTGTTTTTAGTTTTATTATGTGTCAGAGTAAATAAAAGTCTGTCAAGAAGCCGATCATTTTAATTTTGGTTCTTCGAGCGAGGATATAAATTAGTCATTTATAGGTAACAGCTACAATAAGTACAAACTCATTTTGAATTAATTTTTTTTGTCAATTTTCAAATCATCAAGACTCATCCTATTACTATCCCATTTCAATTGGAGTGATATATTTATAAAATCTATCTTATTTTTTATGTAAAAAATCGTCTATCTAAGCAGTTTGTTTTTTTACCGCGGAGCTCTGAGAGCATAATTCTGCATACTATACCAAAACCGCTCTATAAGTGATATTGTCCTTTGGAATCACAAACTAAAATGGTTGGTTCTATCTTGCAGATATATACCAACCCCGTTTAACTTTGAAGTGTAATTCAATGTCTTTGGTGGCATATAGTCAGGGAAGTAGTTGCTGCTTCTTAGTGAACGGTTCTTCAATTCTGAAAGAATTTGAAAGGCGTAAAAGCTATGGGAAATAAATACCTGAGGGTCGTGGAAGAAATAACAACACGAGACAGAATAACAATGTAGACATGAGAGAGTAGCTAGAAATAAAGTCCAGGATAGATTATATAAGACAAGGACATTTGAACGTAAAAAAATATCAAAATACCTCAAGATAAATGTTCATCAAAAAAATTAGGCATCCAGCTAGAACTGCGGTTCTATGTTTGGTACTATAGGAGGAGAATTGTACGAAATTTGAGCGTGCCTAAAAAAGCCTACTCAAAATATCAACCAGCTCTTCCACTATAAGACGATGGGCGACACTTGTTGAAAGGTATTTGGAATAATACATTCAGATTCAAATGATACTATTAAATCAGGCAAAAATATTTATGACTTTCATACGAAAATGGAGCAGCTACTCTCGCAACTACAGAAACGATAAGAGGAAACAATTTTCCTATTATTAACGAGTACATTTTGAGAAACTGTTTTATGAGGAACAAAAATATGTTGAAAGAACGTGTATTAACACTTTATACAGTTTTTGATGCTATACGAATTGGAAAATGTTTATTATATTCCATTGTTGAATATAAAAATACGTTTATTTGTTTTCGAGGTTCACAAAAAAAAAATTAGTGCAGCATTTTGAAATAGCGGTGTAGTGAAAACGATATCTCCGAATGCCATCATATCAACTCATTTGGTAAGTACTTTTAAACTTCGTTAAATTGTGACAATGTGAAAAAGCCTAATCATCCACCATAAAAAACGGGAGAACTGTTGTACTTATAAATGATTCAAAAGTCACACCACTGTTACAGTAGACTTATAGTGGTCTCTAGCACCTTCAATTAAATGCAAACAAAAGTTGCTGAAATTGACATGGTACCATCATATGGATATTTTCACTAATCACAAGGTGGTTTCCAAATGATTAATACTTATTTTAATTTCATTATTTTACAATTATTTTACCAGACATAACTTTGTCAGGTTGCTCCACACGCAAGCTCGACGGCAGATATTTAGTAGAATTTTCTTTGTGAGCCATAGGGTGAGCTATCAATATAGTTTTTCACAATCTTGCTGATTACTTCAGTTGTCAGAGCTGCAGAACTATTCTTTGGAAGCATTTGTAGCTCTCACTGTTGGCCATACGTTCGTTTCTGGCATTTTCAAAAACTGTGTCTTCGAGTTGGTCTATTTTCCGATTGAATTAAACTGAATAGATTATAGATGGTATAAACAGACTGGCGTCAAATAGAAGCAAGCAAGAGAACTTTCGGTCATAAAAGTTTACATTCAATAATTAATAACGTGCCATATAATTTACTGTTAAATGTTCATTTTCGGTCAAGCTTTCTCAGGCTTCTCATATTAGGTTCCATGCTTTGTGGAATTACATTCTAATTTCAATATTTCAAGTATAATCACCCAAATTTGGTCTATTGCATTAAGATCTGGACTTTTGGCGACCCAGTGTTCCAATGTTATTTTCAGCAACATAATGCATATGTCGTAGGCATAATGTGAATTTAGGCTTTTTATGAATTGTCTAGGCATTTTACAAAAAACCGGTAAAACGCGAGCATAAAATGCATTTTTCGTTATGCCGACACCAATTCAGGCAAATTGATAAAATGCCGGCAAAATAAGAACAGAAGAATGTATATCTTGTTATGACTGATTATTCTTAGGCATTTTATAATTGGCCAAAAATAGAGCCGTCAAAACGTGAATAGATATAAAATAAGTCGACTTTTTTAGATTGAATAGTACATTAGGTCTACACCGAATCGTGACTGATATGGAACTGCCTCTCAGAGAGTAATTAGTCGAGCAGGAATTTCATCTTCAAAACCTACTGAGGTTTCTTAAGAATTCCTTCAGAAGTACCTACTTTGTAGAGGCTATTTTTCAGGTCAATCACTTTTGCAATTAAATTATTGGAATCGAGAGGTCCTCGATCTACCTTATGAACTGTTAGATAAACATATGATCCTATTGCAATCGACTTAAATTTTTTGTTGGATGCCTCAGTCATCCTTTCAGCTGTTTTCTTTCTGACCAGAGTAAGATTGTTGTCTCTCAATTTCAATTTTATTGTGAGTTGCACAAAGTGAACAAATCCTTGTATCTAGTTTTGAAGATGCTCCGGAACTTAAAATTGTACAATTTGAATGCATTGTGGCATTACATATCTCACAAGTGAATTTATATTTTTTTGTAATTTTTTCATTACAAGCACAACAATATACAATACTATCACTTAAAGTCTCTGTCGCATTTTCTTCCATATTGTAGAGTTGAATGCTACTCTCTATTATAAGTCCGAATCAAGATTATCTTCTGGTATTTCCCGGTTAGTGTTGTTGGTTCGTGAAGGATTCATTATATCTTCAAGTTCCTCTTCTGTTCGAAGTTCTTTAATTACAGAATCTGGCAAGTTTGTCGATTTTAATCCAAGTTTCGGATCAGCTCCAAACAATGCACGGTGCAATTCCTAATGTCTGTCCCTAAACTCTTGTAGACCTAATGTACTATTCAATCTAAAAAAGTCGACTTATTTCATATCTATTCACGTTTTGACGGCTCCGTTTTTGGCCAATTATAAAATGCCTAAGAATAATCAGTCATAACAAGATATACATTCTTCTGTTCTTGTTTTGCCGGCATTTTATCAATTTGCCTGAATTGGTGTCGGCATAACGAAAAATGCATTTTATGCTCGCGTTTTGCCGGTTTTTTTGCAAAATGCCTAGGCAATTTATAAAAAGCCTAAATTTACATTATGCCTACGACACATACACAGCGAGCAGTGTACATTGTACACTTAGAATTGTCATGCTGGAAAATAAAATTATCGTTGGGGGACATTTCTCGAACCGATGACAACATTAACCCATCTAAAATATTCCCAAAACTCCTCTATACGAGTACTTCCAGGCTCGCATAATTGAAGGCAAATATTCACACACCTACCGTGTTTATGTTCTCCATTAAGTTTTTATTTTCTGGCTGCAGCACAACTCTCCAAATTAGTTTCAATCTAAATATTTTTTACCGCGGTTGTGATAAAAGCTCACAAACTTTTTTTGCATACCCAGCCGTATTCAGGGGATTTCCCTATAAGTAATTAATTAATGCTGCGTCTGGCACCGCTGTTGTTTTAAGTAATCCTCGAGTTCCCATTATTATAATAATAGTTTGATCCGTATCTCACTTTTTTTCTCAATTCTTTTTTCTCTTATTCTTTTGGGAATCAAACCACAATAATGTTTTCTTTTTTTTTATTTCTACGTTTCGGTAGCGTTCCAGCTACCGTCAAGATTAACTAGTAATAAAATTAATAAAATAATTTTTCGTCCCTATCTGACACAACGAAAAAAATATGACAACTTGACAATCAATTATATTGTGAAGTTTAAGACTATAAAACTTTGTTGTCAAATTTTATCAAGGTTCATTCATAGTAGATCACACCTCTGGTGAAATGTGAAATAAAATATTTTATTTACTGACATTCTAACGATATGATAGTCTACTAGAAATGGAATCCAGTGAAGTGCACGTTCCAAGAACGGTTTTTATTGGGATATCGCTTTTTTTAGCTCATTTTGGAAATGTTGGTAATGAAACGCGTTTGTTGTTACTTTTTTGTGTATGATCATTTTTGTTTTCAAAACATGTATAACTCAGTTTGGTGATTTTGTGTATTGAAGTTGTATCGATTAACAACTATTCCAATCATAAATCATAAGAAAACCTGGATAAAACCTTATGATGCTATCCTGATAACGCAGGTAATTGATTATTGGAAATTTCTCTTCCTAACATCGGTAACCAAATTTGACTACATTCGGCTGAAATACTAGCTACACATTTATCTGCATTCAGTTATATCGAAGCACTTTCTTTGATTTTTCGACTTTTATTATTGGGCTCTTTCAATATTATTTTTGTCGAATCCCATTGAATTTTATGCCCCTCTTCCCAAGCATGTTTACAAATACCTGATTACCTGATTTAAAGAACTCCCTATC
>CAJUYG010001047.1:0-43972 GCA_910591675.1 Galerucella calmariensis
TGAATTTCTTTTCTGTTTTTTTCTAATGTATATAAGTAACTATCTCTGCACTTTTCGTTATCAATATAAACGTCAAATACATTATTTAAAAAAATAATTCCAGCATAGAGGCAAACTCTTATCTAATTTGGGTCTGTAAAGACCATAAGCAAGAGCGATGTATATTCGTTTCAATCCTTAATTACTCAAGTGCCTCTTGGTTGAGCTGTTACATAAATATTTGAAGCATTTCGGACTCTATCTTGTAAATAATGCATTAAAATCTAATTGAAAACGGGCTGTGGAAATAAATATAATATATTGCTCGAGATTTTGACTGTAATCTAGTTATATCCGAAATTCATGTTTAGTGAATGTAACAGAGGATTTGATAATATAATTACCGTTATAGTTTGTAGATATGAGTAAGTGGAATCGTGGAAGTTAGTTTCTTTATCAAGGAAAATTGTTTATTTTCGACATCGTGGATATATGTCATCTAGAAAAGTTTCAGTTAAAGAATTTGAAGAAGGTTGAAAAAACCACTACTCTTTTCGAAAATAAATAGAAATAATTTTTTAAATTATCTGAGAAAAAACATTCAAAATTTCAGTGAGTGATTTCGAAAATAATACCTAATGCAAAGCTGAGATGGGCTATTCTTCGTCTGGTCAACCAACGTGCTACTGAAGAAATTATAAAATATGGTAACGAAAACAATGAAAACACTTTTCTCTACACACTATTTTCAAAGTAGCGCTTGAGACTGCTGTTTATGGTGAGAGTGAAAAAGTGCTAAGAGGAGTGCTTAAAAAAATGTGCCATAGCGTTCATGATATATCGCGCTTTCCATAAGCCATTAAAGTTGATTTGTGCAGCTCGTCCACACCTTCACCAGAAAAACTATCAAGTTACCTTTGTTTTCGACAGAACATGAACTGTGAATGATTCGACGTTATTTTTTATCAATAATTCGATTTGTTTTACAAAATTAAGTAGTTGTTTCCACTATGATTATGAATAGTGAAGATTGCGAGCTTGAAATAATATTTAGCACTCTCGAACAAATTATAGAAAAAGCAAATATGGTAACATCAAACTTGCTGTCGGAGGAATCCAGAGAAAATTATGTGAATGAATATGACACTATTATGAAATGGCAGAGCCAGAACAATATAGCAGGTCCTATTACCTTTTTTGTAGAAAGGTCTAGAATATTCAAGTCTTTTACATTGAGGTTCGGCTTTTTCAAACTAAAAGCAACTCAAATAATTATTATAAGTGGATATTTCAAGCTAATAGCATTTTTAAAACGAAAATCGGTTGGGTATAAATATGAAAAATCCAATGGTATTTTCAAGAAAGGAAATGAACAAGTTTTCATGGAATGCTCCAGTCGACAAATTCCCAATGTTTAAGGTAGAAATTCTAAATAGTAAGATTTTTTGCTAGATTGTCGAAGTGGAAATTTGTATGGAATTAAAATTGAAATTGATGATTGAGAATTGAGAAGTCGGTGTTTCACGGTTATTGGAGAATCCAGTACAAACATTCATTCAATCCATTTATATCAAAATAAGCTACCAGAAGCAATATCTTCGTAACATAAAGAAATTGTGAGTGCAAGTAGTTGATATAAATTCTTTCTTTAAAATTCTATAGCTTATGGCCCAGTATTCATGTTTATCGCACTTTTTGAATAAGAGCCACATGGAGGATGGAAATCTACTACTGTTGCCGAAGGGTATGTGAACGATTCTCTCAATGCAAAAAAATGTGTTCTACGAATTTTACAAGGGGCTAATGTCAGCAGTTCTTTTAACCTACCTTCAACATCATTATTGGACTGAAAAAGGGGCAAAAAGGTTTCAATTTTTTTTTTGAAGGTACAACCACATGTGGTCTTCACAAAATCATAAAGAGGGTCCCTGGCCATCTGAAATCGGAATTACAACATTTTTAATGGGGCCAACCCTTTTTATTGCGAAATTTGTCAGAAATCTGTCAAAATTATGTTTCATTACCTTTTCACACATACCTCGCGATATCTCCGGAACTGAACAAGATATTCTCATTTTTTTTTATCGGCAGAAAAAACATAAGCGAAGATTACTGCGTCAGTTTCATTGGTATATAAAACCTAGTTTTTTTGTAAAATTAGAGAAAACTGTAATCCCTACTTTTTTGCAGCACTACTTTCAGTGACATGGAATGTTCGTTGTATTACATTAAAAAAAACACTCTTTGACTTACTCTACTTTTTCTGCTACACACTGTGGAAATTAATATACTTTCATTAAACACTATTAACTTCATTTCTCCGAAATATCTCAAGCTAATACCGTTTTCGAAATGCAATTTCAAACAAAAGTTCACTACCAAAAACGTAGTTTCTAAGAAAAATCCCAGAAACCATATGGTACCTCGGAGAATACTTACAAGTAATATGCAGAGTGATCCTCTTGCTCACTGCCGGTGGCACGTCGTTACTTGCAATGCATAAGTAAGCGCCCATCTGACGCCTGTCGACCCTCACAAGTTTTAGACTTGGCCCTCGAAACGTTTCAGCTGGAACAATAAAGTTTTTCAGTGTCCACGGCTTCTCTTTTCTCTTTTTTTTGGTAGTGTTTTGATATGCAGATACATAAAATGTAAATGTGAGGTATATTGGAGAACTGAACATGAAAATTTTGCTGTTTCTATTAGTTTGGTTAGCTTGAAAAATATATGAAAACGTCCTTTCATACACTGGGATACGATAAGGTAATTTGAAAAGTAAAACATGCATGTTGAAGTTCTATAAAATTATTATTGGAAATACATCAAGATTGCAGCTGACATAAAAATACATTGAAAATATCAATTTCTTCAACATACTGGGTGAATCACGACCAAGGGAACGGATGTTTATAGCAAGCAATAAAAGTTTCAAAAATTTTGTCACTTCAGTAGTCTTTACATTGAACTTTGATTACTCCAGTGACTCCGACTCACGTAATCACTCGGGTAGTGTCTGTGGAACACGCATTTGTTGCAAATCTCTCCATTGAACTGTGAATAAACTGTGAGTGAACAAAACATGAGATAATTCAACTCAATATTGATGCTAAACAATACTAGAGTCACAAACATAAACCTCAAAAAAGGAGCAGTGTACGGATGAAACAGGAAAAAAACTAATCTTTGGTTCTCCCAGCTCTGTAATCTCATCAGAGCGGATTGATATGTTCCAAGCAAAGACATTTTGAGCAAATTTTGTGAAAATATCGTGTTTTACGATTTTAGCATTAGGCACAACGTTCATTAATGATTCCCGTCATTACTTGAAGAAGAGTAGGAGCAAATTTGGAAAGCCTACGTGCTAATGCTTTAGCTTTTTTGTTGAGGTGTGGATTGATTGCTAGAGAAGGTGGTTTGAAGTAAATGCCAAATACTTTGATAACAGACGTCTTCCTTTGTATTGTTTTTCCAGAATTATATTTACTTTCACAAACTACAAACGAATTTAGTCCGGCAATGTTCAGTTATTTGTAAAAAATAGCCAAAGGCCATCGTCGAATACGTCTATTTACACAATATTCATCCACTCAACACCTCCCTTTGTAACGTTATAAACATGATCATTTCAAGGTTCACACTTTTCTTGAGTCTATGGGTCAATATTATAGTCAAAGTGCATAGACAAGAGCACAAGAGCCACTTTTGACTTTTTAGCTATGTAGGACACCAAGCTAACATTCATTTCCAGTCCAAACATTAATAAACAAATGTTTCCTGTTCTAGCTTTTGAAAATTCAGATGAAATTCCCCTTTTATTCTTTCGAAATTAGATCAGTGTTGAATGGAACTGCCTGCGAAATTGAAAAATGAGTATTCAAGACAAAAAAAGCAATTTTTATTGCATATAAAAACTTTTCTCAATAATAAAAGGGTTTTGAAATAATTACTGGTGATATAAAATACTTTTTAATTAAATCTGTTATGAGTAGAGTATAGAAAAGTGTTGTACAGAAAGGTGTTTTTGTGATAAAAACGTATATATGTATTGTTTTGATGAATAAAACTTGGATTTGTTCGTATGGAGTTAATTGTTACAGCAATTATTCTCATGTTTAAACCACATCTGAAAAACTGGTCTTCAGCTGTTAGCTATATTCTAATCCTTCCGCGACCTTTGTGGAACTCGACCTAGGATTAAAGACACAGGTAGGTATTTGCTGAATTCGGCATAGCCCGGATGATAACCAAGCTCTTGTTCAAAAACAATAATTTGTATCTAGTCCATTACTCAAGGATCTAGTTTATTCCGATATTTGAAAAGTTTCAAGACATACTGATCAAATGTTAATTCCAGATACAATTAATTAATTTCTTCCAAGGTTAGGTTAGGTTGGGCGTGTGGTAAGTGGGTCTATAAGGTCCTCCACTGCTACTCGCAAGAGTCTATTGTGGCTCACACGTATTCAGATATCACCAAACAAATCCAGCTCCATAGCAAAGCCGATTAGTTTATTTGGTGAATGATATTTCAGGTCCGAGGGCGAGAGAAAGACCCTGCCAAACATCAGATACCTGATTCAAGCCGTGGCAGGGCGGGCACAAATTATATGCTCTGCTGTTTCATCATCTTCCAGACAAAAACGGCAAGTCGGATCTTCCGACAGTCCAAGTTTTAGCATATGATGATTCAGATGACAGTAACCTGTTAAAAGGCCTGTTAAATATCGTAGGTCATGCCTGCTATAGTCTAACATTTGTTTGGAGACATTCTTCGAAGGATGAACCAATCCTGGTAAATTATGCCAGAGGTCTAAAGGTCTTCTTGCTGTCCTGGTATTCAGTGTTTATTTGGCAAAACATATTGCGGTGCCAATTGCACGTTCTGGTCCGATAGAAACACGAGCAGTACCCTCCCTTGCAAGAGAGTCTGCCTTCTCGTTTCCTTCTATGCCAGAGTGGCCATAGATCCAGACCAGCAATACTTTATTGAGTTCTCCTATTGAAGAGAGTCTTTTTTGGCAAGCTAAAACCAATTTTGACGTTACTCGGTGAGAGTAAAGTGTTTTCAAAGCCGCTTGGCTGTCCGAGAAAATTTTTATTGTTCTATGTATGAGATTGGCTTGCTCCAATCTCTCCACGCATGAAATGATAATGGCGTAAGTTTCCGCCTGAAATACGGTTGCATAGGATCTTAGAGAGGTTGAAATTTCTGTCCTAGGTCTGCGCCCGTATACACCTGCACCAGAGCCTGAGGGTGTTTTTGAGCCGTCTGTGTACCAACAGCTGTCTTTTCTAAGTAGTGCATCCTTAATAATTTCTTGCTAGTCCTTTATTTGTGATATATATTATAATGACATTATTTCCAGTTGTCATCATATTTTTTCACACATTTCATGTTTTCAACTTTATACTTATCCTTTTTAAATAGAATCACATCACGGCTGCCACAAAAATTCAACTGGACGTGACGGTAAGGGTATTATGAATGTATTTATTTTAACAAGAAGTCAGAAACAAATGCGACTGAATAAATTAGTGGCTATTGCATGAATTCAGGGTAGGTGGAAAGGGTTGGTCGAACTCAAAAATTCACCAGTGAAATATAATTTTTCAAATGATATTACGGGAGTCGTCACTACATGCTCGTTAACTCGAATTATCATTTTTTGTAATATATGATGTAATATCTGATGTAGAATGAAATGCTCATTCTAAACTTAATGAGAATTTGCCCAGCTCAATTCTTCATTTTTTCTTTGTGAGAAAGATGCTAATTTATTTTGACAGTCAGGCATTACAGAAATCAATATATTATACTTCCAAATTGAATCTATACGAATTACTGAAGTTCTGGACTATGAATAACCACCATGGGATGTAACTTGTGAATTTCGGGACCAAAGAGTATTGTAGGCAATGTAATGGTAGATACCCTAGTCCAGATACCGACTTCATTGAAATTGGACGAAATGATGCTATCCCCGTTTTTCCCCTTTACAGGAGTTGTGGTGACAAAGGGGGTTTCCGGAAAAAGATAAACTTTTAAAAGTTGTACTACCCCGTTTCCTCAACGGAGAGGGGTCGAGGTAATTAAATAAACAATTATTTACGGTTTCGATAAATGTTTAATGTTAAATAAAAAGATAGTCACACAGTTATAACTTACACCAGTCTGGGTGTAGAGCGAGCCTGATAGTAGGTGGTTTGCCCAGTAGACCTACTGCTAGCTGTCGATGTTAAATGACAATCGAGAGCACGTTGTTGAATTTTAGACTCACCTAGTGAAATATTAACTAAATAAAATGGGTAAGACTAATAAGCACAAATGGTCTCAGCTAAGGGTTAATATTTTCTTCAATACTTAAAAGGTAACTAGAATCGATTCCAAGAGTATACTTTTGGATTACACTGAGAAATTAGTATTAAGAGCTATTATCTGAGAAGTTCACAAATCTGTAGTCCCAAAAGGTTACATTGATTTTTGGGGGTGTATGGGAAGTTAAAACTTCCTACAGAATTGGGCGATATGACCAATAGTCTCTGCAAATGTTGTCTTCAACCTATACTGTCCCAACGAACAGCAAACACAGGACAGATATTGATAAATAGGAATGGTCTTACTTGCAAGGCTCCAGGTGATGTGTAGTAAATGGGTCGAAGGAACTGGACGAAGGGGCCTGGCCCTCTAATGGTGACCTCTCTGCTACTCGTAGATCTATCTATTTATTATTCCTATTGTCTTAAAGAAAAGACGTCTGTGTAGATGACGAGGAAGGGTGATGATGAGGACAACGGTGATTTAGACTACGAATAGGTCTATGAAGACGACCGTGAATAAGAATACCATGAATAGGACCCGGAATAAGACCCGGAATGAGAGATAGGGAAATACGATACTCCCATGATGACTAGGTCAGTAAGATAGAAGAGCGGGTACTTACCAGGGATGGAGTTTGACCTCAATGTTTTATTCCTTTTCCTGTTAGCAGGAAATCCGCTAGCTGTGATTGAATAGCCACTTAAGGTATTACTTAATATATCTAACAGGTTTTAGTTGTAGCTGGGCTAGATCCGAAATTATTTCGAAAGAGCACAAAGAGAGAGACCACTTTGAAGCACCAGAACACAAAAAAGGAGGACAGTTCATTGAACTTTACTTAATAGGTCAGAGGCCTCTTGAAGATTTATAAGAAATTTGTCAATTGTCAGAAAATGTAAACACAATCAAATAAAATATGGTAATAATGAGTTATTCTTAACTTTTTCTGAAGTAGTGGATGGTATCAGAGCAATATAAACAGGGCGAGAGGTGGATCTCTTTCACATTCGTAAAAACTATTAAGATTAATAAAATTGAATGGTTAACGTTAAAAACTATCTGATAAATGTTGAATTGAAACCGTTACAATGATTCTCAAGTATAGCTTTAGAAGAGAGGTATAGATGGAGTTCAAATCAATGCACAATGCAGAAATGACCTGCTCCAGAGATCGCTCAAAAACCGAGAAAAGAGTATGAGCAGGAATATTTATAGTCAATCCAAAGACAAGAGTCTTACTATACCTACAATTTCACCAGGTATGATCCTTTTGCTCTATTATTGACTGGACTATGAAGGCAGTGGAAAAAAATTATATGGAACTTTTCAATTAGTCATAAGCGCATATTAATATTTGTGTAAATTGAGCGCTTTATGACGTCAAAAGCCTAACAAACTACTTTTCATTCGTCCACCAAAATCATCAAATACATAATTGGAGAGCGAATATTGGTAAATGTCATATTTCATTTTATATTCTGTAAAAGTTCATCCTTTTACCGTAATGATGTTGAAAAATGCTGTTCTAATTGAGCTTATGAATGCTTTGAAATCAGTTACCAATATTCTTGAGGACCCATTAAAGAGATTCTCGAATTGTGATATTAAACTGCAGAGTGAAGAATTCCTGGTTGAAATTACGATCAGACGAATGACTCTTGGAAAATAACGATGTGCTAAAACATTATTATTTAAGCGAACTTCGAGATTGTTGAATCTGATTACGATCTTCTACTCCTGCTTTATTGGTCCAGTTACGACATGAGTATAGCTATGATTTTCTCTGTAGGGGAGATCAGGGAATATTGATTGATATCCAACGATAATTGGAGAAATAAATTTATATTCTCAGAGTGTTAGTCCTCGCTACGTACTGAGAGTTTTCATATCTCTCACAAAATATACCACAAAATATACATCCTATAGATTCAAAGAAAAAAATGTTTTGGTGAAAGTGGCCAGAAAAGACTCTAGAAATAACTTTCCACCTTAACCGCTAGAAGGCGTATGGAGAGGAAGCTAGAAAAAACAATTTTCCATAAAATAGGCCTAACTACACTAACAGACAATTTTAACAATATCAGGTTACCTCATGCTTAAGAAGTAACCATCGGTTACGACAAAATATAGGTTTCACAATAGGAAAAAAACTAAAAAAGAGAGGTTTTTTTCGTTTTAAATATTTATAACAAATTACTGAGAAACATTTGCGAATCCAGAACATATTAAAATAATGCTATAGTCAAAGCGCTCTTATCGTGCGGGTTCAAAGATCACTAACCATATGAATCAAATCATAAGACACAGGGGTTACCAAAATGTGAGATTACAAATATACCCGGAAAAAATACTCATGGTTGATGTTTCCTGGTTGAAGAATTTCCACTTTTTCATTCATTCTCAAAATAATCTATCAAATTGAGTACCGTTTTTTTGCTTGAGGATGCAAAAAACCGGAAAATAGCTTCTTATTATTCATATTGTCACTTTGAATTGTCGAAGTCACAGAGCTGACATTTAAATGAAAAAGAATCGCTGGTGAGAGACTTTTTAGGATGGCTGAAAACTAAATACATATCCTTTTTCTCCCGTTAAAATTGCATAAGTCTGTTTTATTCATTTTAGGGAAGTTATAATTAAACGTAATAAAAGAAAACGAAAACGGTGAGTATGTCTTTGTTGAATCGTTTGACCCGCATGATAAGACTGCATTTGACTATAGGTAATGTCTTTCATATGATGGCACCATCCGTTTTCCACCAAGATTTTTGTCGAAAATATATTTACCCATTGCTTGGCCTCTATAACTATTTCAAGAAATCCCTATAAATGTATCTTCTTTTCCAAATTGAATCCTTATTCCGGTAAACCTACAAAAATCCACTCTAAATCTGTTCCTTTTTACCACGTTTGTGTTTCTCTGTATCGACTGTAAGCTCTTTCCAAACGTAATGCGCGTTGGGTGACTGTATTGAAAGAAAATCTACTATTTCAGTGATCGCTTTATTCATAGACAACTGTCGACCGAATTGAGTTCTTTTTACCAAATGTGAATGAATGCTTCTATTATTGTATTATAAACACAAAACAATTTCAATTTGATTTATTGTAGAAGTGTTTTATCTTGCGTTTTATCCACGCCAGAAAGTTGATTTTCTCAAATGGATTTCAGATTCGCGGTCATTTGAAATTAAGATTATTTTGAAAAACTATCTTACATTCCGTGTTTGATTCTATAGATTGCATTTTCCAATATTTCACCAGTGGAGGAAGTCACACAATTATAACTGTCAATTTTAGGCAAATTTTGCATGGAAAAAGTGTAAGAAACTAATACACCGGGAAGAAGAAGAATTAGTTTCCATCAAAACCTGATTTGTTTTTTGGTCTCGACAGCGCTTGTACTATCTGCTATAGTTATACAGGGTGGTCCTTAAGTAATTGTAGGTACATAGAAGTACAGTACAATCTTCACTTCAAAATATTGCGATTTAAACCAACTTGCCTTTATAAAATGTTGGTATCAAGAGAGTTGGACATGAAATTTCAATTTCCGTTTTTTTACAATAACTTAAACGTCAAGAAAACATTTTTGTATTCTGTGTAAAATTTTATTTAAAATTGCAAAGCGCTTTCGGCTGTTAGGCCATCATCAGTGCCATACCTGCAAGTAAGCAATAATCGTTGGAAAATTTTTTCAATTATCCCCTGATTGGGGTTGAATTGTCTTCATATTATGAACATTTTTAATTTTATTAATTATTCAGCCACTACACGAACACGTGTTAGTAGACCGGAAAACGAAGTGACACTACTTCAATTTAAAACTAACAAGTGACAAATGACAATTCAAGTGGACACAGAACTCAAGTTATCCAACATGAGCATAAAAGTAAAATTATTGTAAAAATTTTTCTTTGATCTGGTAATGTCCCAAAACCAAATATGTGAATCTCCTAAAAAACTATAAATAAATTTGATATATTAAGGTCTAATGAGAACCCATTGCTAAATCTAATTCAAAATAGAAAACTCACAAATAGGTCAAGAGGGATTCCAACAGCAAATAAATTAATTTGAAAATTATAAAATATTTGTGTAAATAAATGAAAGTAATTATCTGAACATAATTTCAAATAGCAAATTTTAATGAATGAAGATTGTGATCCGGTAGTCCCTCAAAACCAAAAATCAGCCATCTAAATAAAGGAGCAGATTTGATTTTAAAGTCTAATGAGAACGTATTATTCAAATCTGATACCAAACCAAAAAAGATTATGGGTCTAATGAGAACCCGTTCCTAAATCTAATTAAAATAGATAACCAATCAATAGTCAGAAGAAACTCCAAACACAACAATCATTCAAAGAATGAAGTATGTAAAATCAAATTCCAGCAATTATTAATAACAAAAATTTATTTAAATGCAAAGTGAATTATTAGTTTAATTATGTATCTAATGATATCCCAAAACCAATGTAAGTCATTTTCATTGAGAACATTCTGATTCAGTCTAATGAGAACCAATTAATCAAAACATCTACAAGCCAGAAAAAGATTAAGGGTCTAATGAGAACCCATTCCCAAATCTAATTCAAACTAACAACCTAACAAGAGTCCAGAAACATCCAAAAAATGAATTTTGTAATTTAAAAATATGGGAAAATTTAGAATTGATGATCATTAATTGAACTATATGGTATCAATCTGATAATGTTGTTGAATATGATAACTTTAACGCTTTTTTACATATATGAACAAAAATTTGAGGTAGGGGGTTTTTTGATATGAGAAATCATAATTTTGTGCCTATTTCGATGTAAAAAAATAATTATCTGGCTCACAACTACATTTTTCGAACGTCATTTCATTAAATAATAATCATGTAGTTAACCACTAAAATGTGATTATCTCTAAAACCGTTAAGACTTGGGGATACTAACAGGTATTCATTTGTTGTAATGATGTGGCTTCAATTATTTTTTACAAAAGTAGCGCTAATGTAAAAGGCAAAAAAGTTTTGCCCACATTTATGCCGCATACGTGGCCTATGTGGTGCTCTCTACAAAATACATTGAAATAGATACAAAATTAAAAAAAAAACCTCCAACCTCAAGTTTTTGGGCATATACGTCAAAAAGCGTCAAAGTTATTTTGAAAAACGAAAATTGGAATTTTATGTTTAACACGTTTAACAGGTTCATCTCTCTTGATATAAACATTCCATTAAGGTTAGTTGATTTTAATCGCAATATTTTGAAGTGAAGATTGTACTGTACTTCCATGTACAATTACTTAAGGACCACCCTGTATAAAAAATGATAGAAGTTCAATGGAAGTTTAAATCACTGATTAAGTTTTTTTCTCTCTTTTTTGAGATTACAATCTGATCGGTAACGATCAATGAGCAATTTTAATCTAATTTATTTTAGTAATTTCAATCCCAATACTAAAGGTCTTACTCAACAGTAGTTCCTTAGACTCTAATACAAATAGACGACACTAACACTAGTGTTTAAGCACTGCACTGTACTCTGCTTCACACTGACATTTATCTACTAAACTAACTCAAAAGGCTTTGTCCTCTTGAGTCTTCTTGTCTGGTTGTTGTTGTCGAGGAGCTGGATGGCCTCAACATTACATGTTCTAAGAGTCGTTGTTCATGACCCTTGACAAACTTGGTGATCGTCTGGTTAACAGTGTCAATCTCCAAGTCCCGATGGAGATCACTGTTTCGGCAGTACCAAGGAGCTTTGGTGATATCCCTCAGTATTTTGTTTTGAAATCGTTGTATGATCTGGGTGTTGCTTTCTTTGGTACAGCCCAAAGCTGAATTCCATAAGTCCATACAGGTTTCAGGATCTCCTTATATATTAGCAATTTATTGTATATAGACAGAGTGGTATTTCGTCCCAGTATCCAATACATTTTTTAAAATTTGAGCCCTAATTCTTCTCTTTTCTTTTTGACCTGGGGTTTCTAGCGTAGCCCCGCATCTAATGTAATACCCAGGTATTTGGCTGTGTTGGCATAAGGTACCTGAGCATTATTGAGTCTAATTGGCACTGATTGTCCTCGTTTGTTAGTAAAATTTATGTGCACTGATTTTGATTCGAAGCTTGATCCTCCATAGTCCATATTTGAATCTGGTTTATGGTTGTTTGTAATTTGGCTGTAGCTTCGTCATGACTATTTCCGACTGCTAAGATGGATGTGTCATAGTATTATGCTCTATATCAGGGATGTCACTAGTATATAGAAGGTATAGGATTGGTACTAATACACTTCCCCGCTTTGATTTCTCTGAGTTCGATTAAGTGAACCGAATTCTATATACTACTATGGATTAAGGCACTGTCTTCTTCAACTTAAAACTAAAGAAAGAGTTACTTTTTTCTCCCATTATGTTGGTAACAAATTCGCCAGCACTTGAACACTTATTCCGCGCGGTAGGCTAAAACATAACCTCAAATTTACTGAAAATACCAAATTGGTTTGTATCCAGAGCTTTAAATATATTTTTATGCTTGCTTTTAAATGAAAGGTTAGCCAAACTTTATTTTTCATACGATTGACAATGGTAAATGGAGCAGTTGAAAATTGTAGTTGATTACTCAAATTATAATCAATATCTTATCAATCACTTCGAATTCCATAAGAACATGAGTTCTGTATCTGTAGAGTAGGGAGGGTGAGTGTGTAGGCTCACAGCACTTGTGCCACATGTGACCCATTGTACATCCTTCCGAGAAGTTGTCCTCCTAGGTCATTGTCTATCCTGTCCTTCTCAGGAAGGTGGACAGGTCACTGGGAGACATCTCCTTTATATCGGCAGGTGTAGGCCAAGACTCACCGAACACACACTCTCTTATTGACGATAACTCCGGACACTCGCATAAGACATGCCTGACAGTTTCATCTTCCTGTTCACACATCCTGCATAGAGGTGTGTCTACTAGCCCCATAGTATGGAGGTGTTTACTTAGTTGACAGTGACCAGTCAGAAATTCTACTATTAAACGTAGGTTTTTCCTGGTGATCGCCAAATATTTTTTCGGCGCCAGCTTCCGAGGGTCGCCCAGGGTGATCCTGGCAAAACTGCATCCTTTGATTCCATCCCATCTCTTAAGGGATTGAGCATGAGTGTAACGTTTGGCTAGTTCCGCAATTGTCAAAGTCGTTAGGCCGTAGGTGAGACTGGGTCCTAGAATTTTCAGTCCAGCGGCTTCCCTGGCTAAAGAATCAGCAATGCGATTTCCTTTACTCCTGTCGTGCCCTTTAACCCACCTCAGGATAATGTTGTTATCTGCCGAGACCTCAGCTGAATCTTGGTGGCACTCTAGTACTAGCCTCGATATAACACGTTGTCTGTTCAAGGCTAATAGGGCTTGTCTACTATCAGTGCAGATTATTATGGTTTTGCCAGAAATTCCTCTTCTGGTTAGTTCTTTTGTGGCAATTGAGATACCAGCCAGTTCTGTTTGAACCACGCTGGTATTGTTTCCCATTCCCCACTTAATCTTGAGGCTCAGTGCTCTCGAGTAAACTCCACAGCCTGAGCCTTCTTTCATTTTTGAACCATCTGTATATATGCGTATTGCATTTGCAGCATCTGGCTCTGTGTTGTTTTATTTGAATTTTGTAGGGTTTGTTAAACAAAAAGCTGGGTTCAATTGCATCTTTGGCTGCCTGCAGGAGAGGTAGCGCAGTGAGCGCTTCCTTCCATAGGCTCAACCTCAATTGGCCCATTCCTACTTCGGGGTTTACACCAGCCGTGCGCAATCGTACCATGGCCATTAACGCAACCTCCTTGACGTGTAGCTCCAGAGGGGTCAGACCAGTAATTAGTTCCATTGCATATTCCTCGGTGGTCGAGTAGTAAGCAAGAACATGAGTTATTTCAATAGTGAGTAAGTTCACAAGTATGGAACAGAAGTGTAAAATCAGCAATTTGGTTCAATAGTCATGACTATATGTACAGAATACGTTGAATTCGACAAAGTTGAAGCGAAATGAAATTTTCAATATATGTTACATGTAAAGTATAGAATAGATCCAGCATAACATTAACTCAAACTTCAATTTCCACAAAACCACTGTCGTAAAACTAAATTTAAATGATAATTAGGGTACCTTTTTGAGTTTCATGCGACCTAACTTGCATAATTAAATGTGTTCCATCCTCTCTTCTCCAAAGTATCCTGGGCTCTGGATGTCCCGTCGCGCTGCAAGTTACAGTGACATTCTCGCCTTCCTTTATGGTAATGTCTTTGCTTGTTCCGGAATAGTCAATATCCGGGGGAACTGGAATAATAAAAAGTGAATTTCAATTTTTCGAATTGTACTAAAAAAGGGCAGAGAACAAAGAAAAACAAATTACACTTGAGTTTGACGTCAAGACCAGACACTTATTTATTTATAGGCTATAAATTTAAACTCAATCCACATTGTTATAACAGGAAGTTTTCAGAATATTATCACCAGTTTACTTCAAACGATAGTTCACGATAGTTCATTATACAGGGTGATTCATTAATGGTGGCAGCCGGCCGTATCTCGGAGACCGTATGTCCTAGCATTTGGGGAATACATCACATAGCTCCAAGAAAAGGATTAAGTCTGGTGAACTTGAAGATTATCTGTCAAGTGATTTACGGGTTATTTAGAATCTCCATGAAAAAATTTTTGTATAAAAAACAGTTTCAATGTGTCGTACTTTATCGGAAGCTATTCAAAAAGATATTTACTGCCGTTATGACGAAAAATTAGACTATTTTCCTCGCTGCATTATTGTACCACTTTTCCAGGTATGCATTGAAAACACTATTCTTATCCTTTTTAAACACACTTAACTCGTCTATAGTATAGTAGTGAAACATAGGGTGTTTGGATTTAAAAAAAACATAAGTTTGATCTGGCATCGAGAAAAACAAAAAATAACACATCTAAAAAAGAAGTACGAAAAAAATTGGAGAACGTGTCGCGGGACACACGGTAAGAACTTTAGTTCCTTTCAAGAAATAATCAAATTTTTTGAATTAGTAAATAAATACACATATTAATATAAGAATTTATTTTACTCTGGATGAAACTTCATTAAACAAGAATATACAGTAGTATTAAAATTATAAAAAAAATGATATAAATTTTGTTAGCTTACGTATTGCCATTTTCTTTTTCTGTTGATTCACTTTCACTCGAAGTACTTTCCATAATATTCACTTTGCACTTATGTTATATTATACACTCTATACACTTCCACTAATTTCTGAAAATTATTTAATTTAATTCATATTGAAGCTAGAAAACTATTAACTGTAATTTTGGAACTTTAGTTCTTCACGTCAGGTTATGTTTGAGCGACCAGGGGTCGCGACGCAAAAGATCTGACCGTTACGCGTTACGTTACGCTACGTTATGTTACGTTGCTTCGTTATGTGCCTTGCTTTCGTGCTTGTGTTCTCTCCTTAGTCTCTTACTCGTTTACGAAGCAGCGATCCATATGCTCCGGCCGGGATTCGAACCCGGCCCGCCCGCGTGGTATGCGAGCATTCTACCACTGAACCACCGATACTATAGTAAAATTCTATGCAAAGCTGGTATTCGCAGTGCTGGTGATCTACTTGAATTTGTTCGGATGAATGTTAACTATTATTTCTATAATTTTTTTTGCGCGATTAAGGGTTCTAGCACATTTACTTTTCGAAATACAGGGTGATGAAATTTTGGAAACTTGAATGTTTTGATTCGATAACTTTAAAATGGATGGATAAATTGATTTGACATTGACACGTTCTACCTTTTTAATACAATGTTTGCTGACAATCAACATTTTGCGCCGACGGACTAGGACTGAAGCCTATGAATCGCTGCTTCGTAAACAAGAGAGAGAGAAACAGAGGAGAGGGCACATAACGCTGCAACGTAACGTAACGTAGCGGTCAGATCTTTTGCGCCGTGACCCCCGGTCGCTCCAATCTAACGTGAAGAACTGAACTTCTAATAAGTTATAGTTGAACCGGTCGCTCCAATCTAACGTGAAGAACTGAACTTCTGATAAGTTATAGTTGAAAAAGAATAAAAATCACTCTTCATAGGTAATCGAGCTAAAAAGTGGTGAATAATTTTCAATTCAAGAATTAAACGATCAACGAGACAATTAATGTCATTATGGTAATCAATTCTCACAATTTCTCATACTAGCTCTATTCCGAAATGCAGAGTTAGTGTATAAATAAAAGTACAACGTGTCGCGGGACACACGGTAGGAACTTCAGTTCCTTTTAAGCAAAAATTATGTAATACATCTGACGTTATAGATAAACGATTTGCATATTCTTTGGTGGTCGAGTAGTAAGCATACCAGACTCTCACGCAGTAGACCCGGGTTCGATTCCCCGTGAGAGAGTTTTTTTTATTGTTAATTTTATTTTTAAATAAATTATTTTCAAAACTTCAACACCCTGTATTTCGAAAAGTAAATGTGCTAGATCCCTTAATCGAGCAAAAAAAATTATGGAAATCCGAACAAATTCAAGTAGATCACCAGCACTGCGAATACCAGCTTTGCATATAATTTCAATATAGCATCGGTGGCTCAGTGGTAGAATGCTCGCATTCCACGCGGGCGGCCCGGGTTCGAATCCTGGCCGGATCATATGAATCGCTGCTTCGTAAACGAGAGAGAGACTAAGGAGAGAGCACAAGCACGCAAGCAAGGCATATAACGAAGCAACGTAACATAACGTAGCGTAACGTAACGTGTAACGGTCAGATCTTTTGCGTCGCAACCCCTGGTCGCTCAAACATAACCTGACGTGAAGAACTAAAGTTCCAAAAACACCCCTCGCTATTACCATAATGGCATCAATTTCCTCGTTAATCATTTTATTCTTCAATTGAGAATTAGTGTTCACTTCTTAGTTCAATCACCCATGAAGCGGTTTTTTAGTTTTTTCCAAAGTATAATTTAATCCTGAGAAATTCCATTTCAAATGCTATAACCAAATTTTCACTTATTGGAAAAATCAAATATTTTTTGGTTTTGTACGAATGGGAAACGGATACCTACTCTATAAACACTCATATGAGATGGATTATATCCGGATCCTTGCCAGACGAATGCATTTCATATGAGACTCCACTGTATTCGCATACTTCTCTCATAGTAGCTGAAGTCGCTAGTAACCAGGAACTTCATAACCTTTTAGCGAAGTTCTGGGAAACTGGAGAAATTAAATCTAAGTATTCCTCTCTCTCCACTAATGATAAGTTATCAGAAGAGATTTCCAAATTAACCACAACAATTTTAGAAAATGGATCATTTCAAGTGGATACCCCTCTCAAGACTACCCAAGAACATAAAAAGTTGGGTGACTCTCTGTATATAGCAAAAAAGCGTTTCCACTTTCTTGAAACAAATATTTAGGTTTCAAATACACGTGACATAAACGAAAAACTGGTGCATAGCAAGCATGTTAAGTAATTGAATAATTAGGTAGAATATGATTTCATGAATTTCTATTCTCCTTTAGTTATGAGTCACTGTTATGTTATTGAAAAATATTTTTTTCGTGCTGCGTTTTCATTTGTTATTTAATTTTGGAAACAATTTCGGCAAAATAACTTCTCTTACTTATTGAGTGAGCCAACAATCATCAACACTCAGCAAAAAATGTCAGGAAATATTAGTTCGAGGTTTTGACAGGTTTAAAAGTCATATAATACCCTTTTTTGTGAGAATTCTATTTGGTATTTCTTAAGAAAAAAATAAATACAGCTAAGTGATACATAACGCCAGATAATAATATTATCCTGGGGTGAGTTAAAGGGCACGACAGGAGTAAAGGTTATCGCATTGCCAATCTTTCAGCCAGGGAAGAGGCTAGACTGAAAATTTTAGGAACCAGTGACAGCTACCGCTTAACGACTTCGACAATTGCGGAACTAACCAAACGTTACACCCATACTCAATACCTTAAGAGATAGGATGGAATCAAAAGATGCAGTCTTGCCAGGATCACCCTGGACGACCCTGGTAAGCAGGCGCCGAAGGAATATTTAGCGCTGAACAGGAAAAACCTACGTTCGACTGTAGGATTTCTGACTGGCCGCTGTAAACTGGACACACATCTATGCAGGATGTGTAAACAGGAAGATGGAACTGTCAGGCATGTCTTATGCAAGTGTCCGGAGTTATCATCAATAAAAGTGTGTGTTCGGTGAGTCTTGGCCTACACCTGCCGATATAAAGGAGTTGTCTCCTAGTGACCTGTCCACCTTCCTGGGAAGGACAGGATGGACGATGACCTAGGAGGACAATTCCTCGGGAGGATGTACGATGACCTAGGAGGAGAACTCGTCAGGGGGATGTACAATGGTTCACATGTGGCCTAAGTGCTGTGAGCCTACACTCACCCTCCCTACTCTACAGATACAGATACATAACGCCCTCTAGTTGCCGATTTAAAAATTGAAATGTTGTCACATGTTCATCAACAGATGAACACTTCACCCACCACTGTAGATACAGAAGAACGACTCCAACTGAAGTTGTTCCTGAGGGGTTTTTTAACATGAATCTCCCTGTATTTCCCGTATTATATTTAACTCACGTCTACAGCCAACTTCCAGATTAAACTTTCTAAAACGTTGAATAGCTACATAAATGTCACCTAGTTAATATGTAAAGTTCACTCTCCAAACCACTCGGCTGTTAGTCTCCTTTATATCATTAAACCGGTGTGAACTTGCTCAAAGACTTTTCTGGAGAATGTTTATAATTTTATAATATCTTTTCATCTTATCACAATAGATATAAATATTCATCAAAAAGGACAATTCCGAAAATGGAAAAAAAAGAAATTTTGCATTTGTAAAATTTATATCTTTGAAATGTGACATAAACAAAAATTCTGTGTCGTATTCACAATAGGCGTTTCTTCTATTAATCTTAACATCTAACATAAATTTGACAGGCTCCTTCAATAATTCGGGCATTGTAGTATTGGGTATATTATTGTTATAATACTTTTATTTTCTTCCGTCCTCTTCTTCTTCTTCTGATAATATCTTTGTACTGATTCGCTTGCAAGTATGGAATTTACACAGTCAATAGAGGTAATATTTTAATTATGCAACCCACTAATAAATTGTAGTTTCAAATGAGTTTAAGCGGTGTAAGTACGGCATGATCAAGATGTAAGCTCACAATTTTTGCTGAGGTTTTTTAAATCTGCTCCGAATTACATTTGGACGATTACACTTAGACTAGGATGTAAGTGATCCTCAACCAATTTCACCATATCTAAATATAATTAATAAGTTGGCCCTTCTGGACTAGTTGATTTGAAAAGGTTTATATACATTTAAACTAGGTAATAACTATAAATATATCTACATTGCAAGGCTTAACGGTTATATAACAAAAAATACCATTTCAAAAGTAAACAAATTTTCACCAAACTTGTTAGCAGCTTTGTATATAGTACCATTTCGTCTTATCTTAAAAAACACACACTTCTCAATCACAATTAGAATAGTCATGACAGGTTAGTGCACTTTTTATTTTCTTTTAACATCCTGCTGGCACGTTCTGACACCAACAAGCATCAGGAGAGACGGAGACAACAAGAGAAGCAATCACTTAGTTTCACAATTTTCGCGTTGAGTGTTCGAAGGTCCGAGCTGGAAAGGGCTTACAACATATTGCAGAGGATAATTCAGATTTATTCCGGCGTAAAAGCAGTTCTGGCTTGAATAATTCTTAATTTACAGGAAGTGAACTAGCATGAAATATAATATATATTCTAAATAACCGTGACCTCATTTACATAAATGTAGATACTTTGGAATTGGAATAGAAATATCTCAATTCAAATTTATTATATATTACTTGAAAACGATATATTTCGTCTGTGACTATCAGATAATAGGTTTGTTCGTAGAACAGTCAGAAAGGCAGAGAACCGTCGGAGGCAGTCTGTGATTTGAAAATACTTTGTTTGAGAAAGAAATTTGTAGTTTCGGATCAGTTACCAACTATCAGAATAGTTCGCTGACCGGGAATAAATTTAAAGTATTCAGCAAGTGCAATGTGATGCTGTTGAAAGTGACAAGACTTGTCAGGTTAGGTTCTGGGTGAGTTGGTCTGTTTTGTTCGCATTCCTTCAGCTTCTCAACAAAGCCGATTCATTGGTTGTTCAGGGATATTTATACATGCCTCCAAAGGCACCAACGTTTGTCTGGCAGAACTTAACAAGATGGTAAGGGCAGGTTCTGCTCCTATATAACCATCTGCTGCACTCTATCCTGCGAGAAGGGTGCCGCATGATACGAACAAAAGACACTTTGTTGAGTCTTCCTATTTGAAAGGGTCTTCTTGGTAGTTCGGTACCAGCTTCTGGAAAATGGTAGAAGCTAAATACTTTCAAGGCTGTTCCGTTGTCCAAGGATACAGTTGATTGAGCAAAGGGATCATACCGTCATATCTTAACAGAATCAGGGGGAGGTTAATTTTTATAACTTTGGGGCCATTTCTCACCATGACAAAGAGACTGGAGAATACGTAAGACCTAAAATTTCGCTCAGTGCGATGCTTTTGCTTAATTAACTAATATTTCAGATGTTCATCGACCATCATTTACTGGACTAGGAAAAGATAACTCCAAAATAATTTTTTTGCTGCCTTTGACCTTGAATCTTGAAAAGGCCGGATTTATTGCGAATTTTGAGCCGACACCTTCCAAGAATCTCTCTCATCACTCACTCCAAGGCCTCCAAGGTCACTATTAATAGGTTTCAAGGAAATAAGAATTGAGCAGCTGGTTTTACACCAAACTCTTAAATTTGCTCGGTAGTAAAGTATATTCAATCGATTTTCGTTTACGTATAAACTGAGAGTCGACGACAATTTTAAAGTGAGCCAACAATGGTAATCAGAACGTGCAGCGTTCTTTATGAAGCCATCAACCGTCTAAAACATTCCTTGGCGATGAATTATAGTGCTCTGTCAGTTAATCTCCGTAATTGTAATGTATATACCTTCACCGAGTTAATATTTATGGCTCTAAGTAGATTAGAGAAATAACGGTATGGGGATTCGAAAATTGCACATTCGTTTGAATCTAAGCGATATGCCGTCCAAAATCTAATAAATAATTATACATGAAAATCAAATCGTTATTGTACGATATAAATATGAAGTCTATGGTTTATTTTTTGGAAATTATTGGAAATTATTTCCTTGTATTCAATCAAGTATTTACAGAAATACGCTTGAATCGATAAAAGCATCCTCTCTACGTGTATTTCTAGTTAAACCAGGATAAACGCTCTGTGCTTTTTTTGTCGTTAAACAAACAACTTTATCTTCAGCTGTTATCACAATTGATCGAGCTATAGAAGCGGAAAATTGAAGTCTGGTCGTTGGCTGTATTGGCAAAAATGGGATGCTATCAGTGAAGCGGACCTGAATCTGACTGCACCATTATGGCCACAAGAAGACGGTATCTAGCTTCTGTCCTTTTAGATTAAAACGAATTTTCCGAGCCGTACTTCCCAGAAATACATCTAATGTCAGGACGTTTAAGTGACGTCGAAGGGAAGCAATGCTGTCGAAATGAAAAATATCATTACGGGTTTATCTAGCAACCGCAACAAGTTTCATTTATTCCATTTATTGTTTGAAATGGACAATCTTATAAGTGTTACTGTTTACAGTCAATTAAAAGAAGTAAGTTCATAAGCAGATTGAATTTCACTATGATATTTTTATAGTGATTGCTGATATCACTTAAACGTGAATATGAAACTACGGGGAAAATGTTTGGAGCCCTAGGCAATTATATTCTCACGAAAAATCAACATAGTCATGAATCGGTGTTATTGACTGAGTAGGTATCCTTTTAGTCCAGTAACTGAAGGGGCAAACCTATCAATATATTTGTCCAATAATTTTTTTGGCTTGATTTGTAGGTCTTGACAGGTACTTCAAAGGGATAAAAAGTTCTCCAAGATTGCCCCTTGGCTAAGGGCCCAAAATGGCCCCTAAAGCCTCCCAAAAAACAATTTCCCGCCATTATCTCCCGAAATATGCAATTTGGACAATTTTTGTTCGGGTAAAAAGGTCGGGTAAAGGTCGTTAAATTATCTACAAAAATGGTTCCTATCATTTTTTTCGAGAATTAAATAGTTTTCGAGATAATCGCATTCAAACGTCCCCTCGCTTACGCGGCTGCACTACCTCTAGAAATGATACCGTCTTTAAAATTAACTTGTAAACAGGCGGACAAATTTTTCCAGAACTCGTTCAAAAATTAATATTTTTCGATGATTTAAAGTTCATTGTAATAGGAATATCCGTAGGTATCAATATGTGTACCTCAAACCCCGTTCTCGCCCGTCGAGGACATATCAAAAAGTGGCCAATGTTATTTTTCCCCAATATTTTGGCCTCTTCCATCAAATCATTGACATTTTATTCATTTTGAATGGTTTATTATCCCTTGTTTTTTCAAATGGGGTCTGGGGAGGTCCTGAGTGTTCCTAGACAATTTTTTTCAGTATCTTTGTGGCGTTTCAATAAAAAGTTTATTTATTTATTTGCATTTTTCAGTCGTTTTCGGATTTCTCACAAATCTTGTAAACAAGCGAAAATAAAGAACTAATGTTCAATTATTTTGTTATTAAATGCACACCATTTGAAAGCTTACTATGTCTACTCCCTGAACCAATATTTTTATTCGGAATACATGGCACTCATTTTCCAGGGACCGGGAAAATTGGTAACACGGGTGAAAACCGGCCTTTTCTTAAATGCTTTTTGTTCTCCGCTGTTAATTTTTTGAGAATTAATACCCACACTAAATTAAAGCTTATATTCTGACCTTTTCATCCATATAACTTGTTCCCCATATTTGAGCGCCGTTCTTTTATGTTTATTATTCTTCTGTACGCCTCTTTTGAGTCTCTCCACCAGAGAGAATCGTACCTAACCTTACCACGTGTACCCACGCGCCCACTCCAGTGGTCTGCTTTTGTTGACATTAAATCTTTGTTGTTTTTTTGGAGCAGTCGTAACCGTTTGCACGAATTTCATAAATAATATAAATTATTATATAAATATTTTACGATAATCAATTGATCAATTAAAAAGAAGAATTTTTTAAAGTGAATAAGTGACAATTTTGACTTGCTAGTGTTGCATCAAGAGGGAACATAAAGAAGAAGGTTTGCTGGATTTTCAATTAACTGTTTTTTGGATTTATTATTATTATCATTATTATTATTTATTTTTTATTGTAATCTTGGACAGCCATGGAAAAGGACTCCATTCCAAAATGCTTCGTTTGTAACGAGGATGTTGTCGATAATATGGTGAATGTCAGTCGAGGCTTGGGAAACTTGATTTCTGTGAGCAAAGAAAAAGCTGACAATTTTCATCTATCCTCACAACGACAATCTTCTGTCAAGAGCACGACAGCTGCAGGAGACGCTATATTGTTGGAAGAAGAGACAAGTTTGTGTACACCGACTTCGGAAAGCACTCTTCAAGACGATTAGATCATCTAACGACACCTGAAAAGCAAAAGCTAAGATCGACTAAGTTCGATTTTCAAAACAAATGTTTATTCTGCGACAGACCTGCAGTTTTCATAAGCATTCCATAAGATTACAATTGGTCTCCAAAGTCTAATAGGTGAAAATCTATGTATTTCCGAGACCCTCGAGCAGAAATTTAGTAAGAAACCACCAAAAATATTCGGTATAAAAATTTTGGTTTTTTCAAAGGCCATTTTCGCAAAAAATATTTGTGTTGCGAAAAAAATTATGGGGACCATTTTTGTAGATACTTTAACGACCTTCATTTTTTATCTAAACAAAAATTGTCTAACTTAGGTATTTCGGGAGATATTGGCGGAAAACCGTTTTTTTGGGACTTTAGGGGCCATTTTGGGCCCTTAGCTAAGGTGCAATCTTGGAGAACTTTTTCTCCCTTTGAAGTACCTACCTATCAAGACCTACAAATCAACCAAAAAAAATTATTGGACAAATATATTGATAGGTTTGCCTATTTTCAGGTCTTCAGTTACTGGACTATTTTGCCCGGGCAAATTTGAGAAGGCTGTTTGGGTGAATATAAGACACATTCTGCGATGAAAATGATAGATTATTTACTTAACTTTATACAATTTTTAAGTTTACGTCCTTGAAGATTTTAAGTCACAATGCCTAGGAAGCAGTCGCTCACCTTAGTGGAGGAAGGTAAGTTGTCTATTCGAGCCACGTCAAAAGAATTGATGAATCTCAATTATTTCGAGCTATTTATCAAAAATATATTCCAAAACGTTATTTGTGAATAATTGTGATTTTCTTTAACTGTTTTTACATGTAGTTTCCAATAAGGGCTACATTATGAATCTGCTGATAAAGTTGCTGTTAGGAATCGGTAGGATAAAAGTTATCTGGCTGGCAACTATGGTTCATACGAAGTTACCATTTATAATAAGCATGAATCTCCAACTGCACTTATAAAGGAAGCATTCCTAGAATTACTACAAAAAAACCTTATGATTTAATACTCTACACAGACGCTTCCAAAACTGACTCCGGTGTTGGTTGTGCAGTTTCCACGAAGCATGAACTCATAAGCTCCTTCACCCTACCTATAGTGTGTAGCGTTCACACAGGCGAGCTACAAAGCATTTTTCAAGCTTTCAAAAGCATCCACCTACCCCACAAAAATATGGCAATATGCACAGACTCCCTTTCCTCCATTCAGTCAATCAAGTCAATCTTCACTGACCACCCAATTGTCCAGAATATACACGACATCTATCAAACTCTCGTTGCTCAAAATATAACAGTCTCTCTCATCTGGCTTCCATCTCACATCGGCATTGATGGTAACGAAACTGCGGACCGCCACGCGAAAGATGCTACCACTAATAACGACCCAACACACATTGTCCAACTCGCAACCGACCTGAAGATCCACTTCAAAAACGCTACTTCATCATATCCATCCATCCACTTCTCCTCTCTCCCTGAAATTCTTAACCCGGAGAGAGGCTACTACAATCAGAAGAATCCGAATCAGTCATACCAAACTCTCACTCGGATATCTGATGTATTCAGTAAATCGTCCCGTTTGCCATAGCTGTAACGATATTGTGACCGTTGAGCACATACTGACGGACTGCAAACAATTTGCTGCTATATACAAACAACTTGATCTTAGGCCCAACCTCAAGGAAATGCTCCACTGCCCTACCGAAATCAAGAAAGTCAGTTCCTGAAAGCTACCAACCTATACTGTAAAATCTAATTTAAATATTTGTAATAATTATGTAAATATCTGTACTTATTTTTTCTGTCGAGGCACGTTAAGCTAAAATAAAAATAAAAAAAATAAAAAAAAAATATTGTGAATAAACGTTGAAAGTCGAAATATTTTTTTTGTTATTTTTTCAATTTCGCTGTAACAAAGTTGCGTAAAGTCGTTATGGAAGATCAAAAGAAGTAACAGGCACCTAATTTTTCTTCTTAAGATGCGAATTTATTGTGCAGTTTAGTTAAAAATTTACCTTTTTGATCTGAAATATTTTGAACTGTATTTTTGGACATACGAAATATGTTTATGAAGTCTTGGTCATCCCAATAATTCATGATCTCTTCTCATTCTAACTGTTCTAGGTCTCCGAAAAACAATATTCACATCATCTTCTACATCTGAGTCGGAATCATCAGAGAATATGTTAACATCGAAGGACAGATTCATTTCCAATTTAATTAAAAAAAATATGTATATAATTTTCACCCTATTCAATGTTAAAACTGGAACGTAAATATCTGTCAGATGAAATTTATCAGCTACATTTTTCGGCTAATTCGAAACCTCCTGTTACATTCCCTTCATTTAGCTGTTTTATTTCTTACCACAATATTATTATGATTCTGTTGTTGACTTCCGGATATTTCTAACAGTCACTTTATCGACAGATTCATAATGTGGCCCTATGGAAATAATTAGTAATTGTTAAAAAGAACCTAAGATATGTTTGTTTTTGGTATGAACTTCCAGTTTTTACCTCATTTTCAAAATAAGACCGTCTTATAATTGTTCCAGACCACCAACAACACAATAAACGCTGAACATTGGTATGTCATATTCTCACCACCCTTTTTTCCTCGAAATTGCGAAATAATTTGTCGTTCCTATATATTATTCACCTTCAAAATCTGCATATTATAAACATTTCCTGATATCTTTATTACGACAGAAAACCTGCTTAAAAATAATTAGTTGTATAATATATATCATTTTTATACCAATTGACCCCACTCTGAATGCTTGCAATCATTTGCCGTGTACAAATCCAATCTTTCTGTAGTTGTATGTGTTCTAAAAGCAAAATCTTCAATTTTCCCCATAAGTGAAAATCTGTAGCCTCGTTACCTCGGTGAATCACCTAGTACAAGCTGCTTGATGCATAATTGAATAGAATAAGCTGAGTTTTCACAAGCAGCTCTTACATACAATATAAATCCTCCGAAGAATATTACCAAACAAGTATCGTATTGAAGCTAGTGAGACCCTACACCCTACATTGTCAAATGGGACACCTTCGTCTGAATCATAGTAAGACTCGGGCAGTCTTTGTCTGGAAAATGATGCCCCAACATGGCCTGAACTAAGTATCTGAGGTTTGGCAGGGTCTTTTGGTTTGTCACCCTCAGACCTAAGATATCAATCACCAAAAAAGTTTTGTGAAGAAGCTGATTTTGTTTGGCGGAATTTGATAAAAAGTGGATCCGAGCCTGGGTCGAGGATCGAACAGGCATTGGTCTTCTCAAATCTTACCCAATATTGATAATTGTTCCACTAACCACCAAGAAGAGAAGAAGAGAAGATCTGACCATTGGAAAGATCTAGTAGGGCTTGTACAATCAAAGACACTTCTAGGTGACTACAACATGTTGAGATCAAATGAACGCATAAGTCAAAGTATGAACGCATAAGTCAAAGTAAAACTGCGCTAAGTGTTTTAACAGGGATCCTAACGGGACATTGTTGCCTGAATGGGAACCTGAAAAAGCTCAAAATAGTGGAGGAAGAAGAATGAAGATTTTGTGGGATGGAAAAAAACAACCACCATCCATATACTTTTGAACTGCACAGCACTTCAGAATCCTAGAGCACAGCACCTGGGAGATTACTGGATAGAGGAGGAATATTCACCTAAGTTGAAGTCTGCGGATATCCTGAAATTCCTGCGGAAAATAGGACTAAAGGAGCTACTAGTTTTTAAGACTCTCCTCAAGAGCTTGGAAGAAGTAATGGGACACAATATATCTTTCAGGTCACTGTGAATGTCACCCCAAAACATATACATACATACATACAACCACCAAGAATGTCCCCATTTCCCTTCAAGCCCTTTTTTTATTTTGAATCACCGTCATAGGATCTGTCTGATGAGGAAAATCTACCATTCTTTTGAATGAAAGATCCCAGCTATACAACCGGGCGAATGTTGGAATGCAGTAATTCATGGTGAAGTAAACTGCTTGGGTGAATTGAACTGCCTGCAGATATTTTGAGGATAATTAAGTGTTAGTCGGCCAGAGTCAACTTTTGTTAACGCACACTGCAGTGTCTGAATAGCTGTGTGTCTTTGTCCAGTGGATGTCTACATATTTTTTGGACTGTTATTTAGATTTTGTTTGTTGAGAAGTGAATAGTGTATGCAACTTTTCTAGGTCCATTGCAACTTTCCCCACAATCCCCTTTCAATATGGGCTTCATGTAAATAACATCACTGCAGTGCTATCAAAGCTTTTGCTCATTAAGCAGCTTCGATAGCGTTTCCCTCATCTTTTTTGCGAAAACACTGGCCTTGAATAGAGTCACTCTGTATAATGAATATTGTTTTTGGGGCATATCCTGATACTACTTTTGGTTTGGACCACTCTATGAAGTTGACATTTTTAATTTTCTCAACTCGGATATATACATAGAAGTTGACTTTCCTAGATTGTTTGTGAAGGGACAGAAATATGTTTTCTTATTTGCTATTGCCATAAGTGAAAACTCGAACTTTTCCATTTTCAATAAAGTTCTAGCTCACGAATCAATAGCTTTCTTCTCAAGATGCTCCGAATTTATACCCAGCGATTTATTAACACAAAAAATAATATAGATGAACGGGTCCAAAGAAAATAGGCCATCGATTATTGTAAATGACAACCATCATATCTGAGAGAGACTGCAAAAAGCTGTTCGTCCTTAAAACAGAAATATTCCCTTCCAAAAAAATTCGTTATGACACTTTTTTTGTTCGTTTGGTGGGCAGAAGTTTATAAATGACAAAAAACATGTGAGATATTCGATAAAAGCTACATTTCATGTATGAATGAATAATGATGCTGAAAAGTTAAATTAGTAATGCTGAACTTAAGTTACACTGGTGATCAAATAAGTATGCATTGAAGATCAGTTTCATAGTAGGTACAAATTACAGAGAATGGGTAAAATCAAACTCACTATTGAGTTATTTTGAAAATAATCAATATTCAAACCTCAGGCCCTGGCTCCGTTGACTGCAGCCTGTCAACTTCCTCAAACTCTTTAACATGGCTCCTTGCATGACACCTCACCGGCATATTATCGTTGTTTGTGATCTATAAAATCAATCTGGCCGAACCTAGGCAGCTAATGCCCCGTAGCATAACAATTAACATGAAAGGGGCTCGTTGCAACATGACAAGCTTGTTATTGGCCGAGTCCGTTATCCTGTAACGTGATAAACGATATTACTACTACAAAATGACGAGTTTTTAAGAGCAAGATTGCTGGTTGGTCAGGTTTAACCAGCTGTAGATTCCAACGTAGATGAAAAAAATTGGTTAGGCATTCCATGCAACAGAATTCCGTCTCCACCAGTCATAGCGTAACATGCTTGCTGTTACGTAAGGTTCATTTATCATTCAAAAGTACATCGTCTTTTATATTTTGCGGATACAACTAAAAAAAAAGAGTAAATAACTTTTGGAAACTGTTGTTTTTCAGAGTATTCTACACGTAGAGAAACTGGTTTATAAGTGATGTTACCCCTTCCAATCGCAAACCAGAATTGTTGGTGAAATCTTGTTAGAAGTTAGAAGTGTGATCCAATATTTCTCGGGGCATATAGCCCGAGCAGTAGCTGTTTATTCTTGGTTGGAAGGTTATTGATTTTTGAAAAATATTTACCAAAAACTTTGGGAGGGGTTATATTAGTATTGAGTCTATTATCTTCGATACCTATTGGTAACACGCTTCACTAAATACGACAATTTTATGGGAAACCTTATAAACCAGTACACTGGTCTGTTTTTCTGGGTGTAGAAATAATAACGACTTTTTATTAAATTTTCATTAAATTCACGACGGAAGTGAGAATCAAGCTCACATTTATATAACGTGATAAGAAAATTCTCCGATCTGCTTGTCCGTTGACTTTTCTTCGGAGTCGAATGGAAACATGAAATAAAAATGAACAATAACAAGGAAATAGTTTTGCAAGGCACAGGAAATAAGCTACCCAGTTTAAAAAATACATACACAATCTCAACTTGCTCAGATTTCTCCTGGACTTAAACTTTCATGACTTTAACTGAAAGAGCTCATCCATATCTCAAATGTGGTTGTATGAAATCAAACCAATGGTTCAATAAAACTCAGTCCAAACCACAAAATTTAATAAAAGTTCCTCAAAAGGACACTTATGATGTGCTACTAGTTTCGGTACAATATTACCATCATCAGGCTGTATGAAATATATAATCCAAAGAACAATAGGTTGTTGCCAAAAATTTTTATATGTTAAAACATCTTTCCTTTCCTTTCGGACAATTCAAATGTAAATTTAAAATCAAAAACTAAAGTTCTTCAAACCCCCCCCTTTTGGCATAGTCCATTAGGCTAACATTTTAATTAACTTCAAATTAGTTTAATATTTCCAATTTTTTTCCATTTTCTTTTCTTTCCTTACCACTCAAATAAACTTGTAATTTATTTGATATAAATATGTTTTAACATATAAAAATTTTTGGCAACAACCTATTGTTCTTTGGATTATATATTTCATACAGCCTGATGATGGTAATATTGTACCGAAACTAGTAGCACATCATAAGTGTCCTTTTGAGGAACTTTTATTGAATTTTGTGGTTTGGACTTTGAGTTTTATTGAACCATTGGTTTGATTTCATGACTTTAATAGATGTGGTAGAAACGAGGCTGAAATGGCAGATAAAATTGAATTGGCTGAACATTTCCATCATAATAAAATAGACTCATAAACAGGAATTGAAATATCTTTTCCATTAGTGATAAAAAAGATACTTATAGGGAGGAAAGATGAAGTTACTGTAGCGTCTTTTTCGGAAATTGGGTAATTTCTTTCTCCGCAAATCATTTGGAAATCTTGTCTGAAATGTCGAAAAAAAAGTCAAGATTTCCTATTCACTTCCTTACTGCAAGGCAATGATTCTAATGAAGCAGTATTCACTGCCTCAACCAGCTCTGTAGAAGTCAGAAATGGGAAATTCATCATCACTTATCATTTTACTTCGAAGAAAACCAGCAATTAAATGTATATGCGTCAAGTTTGACAATTCAACCTTAAACCTAACCGAAGTAGTTTTATTACGAGTTTCAAAGCACCACACCTCATAGGGGCAGTATTGAAAAGCCAGGATGAAGTTGAACACAACAATAAATTTATACCTAACTAGTTATCATCTACTTAAATATATTGTATAAAACATCAAGCAGTCTGGAGTAGTCTTCAACAAGATTAAACTTAATAACAAGATATAAAAAAGATTAAAATGAATATTGCAAAACAATCACATAAAGGTGCATTTTATGATACCTATCTTTAAACTATGACAGTGTCCCAGCAATTCAGTTCAAATCTGCCCCAGCACCATCTTGCATAAAAAATATAAACATCTCTGGGCTCACTTGAGTGCTAATTAATTTCCATTTGTAATACTCGAAATTAATAATTGATTCTCTTTTCGAAAGTAGTGACTGGGAACGGTCCTGATATTCAGTGTTCCAAGCAATATATTTTTTGTCAACAAACAAAATATATAATTTAATAAAATGAATTCTTCCATGTCCACTATAATGTTGGAATGTGAGCAATACATTGTAAACATCAAATATACTTTTAACTCTAAGCGTACACAACAGGAAGGAGTATTTACTGAAATTTATATGAAATCCTGGTATTTTTAAATCAAATAACATGTCATTGTCGAATGGACATTCTCATTCAAAATGTTGAGTACACATTCGACAGAAAGGCCTAATATTTTCATTTATTAGTTAACTTACTCTTAGAAAGAAAATTAATACATTTTTGAAGATTTTTGGGGAGCAACTACCAAACACAGACACACACAAATACCTTGTAAGTATACAGCAAACTACACAAACTCCAGTAGAAATATAATGTGGAACTTCACGTAAAGTTCTGACCATAGATCACTCAAGACTTTGACAGGCAAGCATTTTCTCCGAATAATATCAATGCTTGAGCTGCAATTAGATTAGCGAATGATTAATATCAATTCAAGCAAGCACATATTGTTTTCGAAGGATTAATATTTTATATTAAAAAAGGGGTGTGATGGATCTGAGATGAAAAATTCAGCCCTCCACAAACAGGCCAGGTCACGTCCACGAAATATGTGAATAAACCCCATTAAAGGAAGGAACTCTGCCAAAATTTTATATAATAAAATTCTGCTTCACTCCGCATGGCTGATTATAGAAAGTTTGAAGAGTCTTGATGTAGTATCCTGTACCAGGTATCTGATTAAGAGAGGTAACTATTCATCGTACACCTCAGAGGATAAAATTTGTGTGATAAACTCACGTACGACAATCTGCAGGATATTACTTTCAAGCTTCCAACTCCACTGATAGAGGGCATATTTCTCAATAATATCACAAAAGCAGAACTTTTTTATAATGAATTCTCCGTTATAGTCCCACGAAATTCAAATATTGATTGAATAAATAAATCAATGTCTTCACTCAACAAACGTGTACAGTACCTTTGCCCCGAGAAGACGAAAATTAGCTAGAAGCTACTCTTCAACTATTAACCTTCATAGGTAACAATATATGGAGGGAAAAATATATGGACATATTATTCACATCAGATTATCTGGATTACTGAATCTTGAAGTCAACCCCAAAAATGGAAATTTAATACAGTAAGGTCGGGAAATCTTGGCAGCTATCGAAAAAACTACTTCCCATTGTTGGTTTGAAAAATGCATCGCTTCATTTGTAAAGTGGAGTGGCCAGCAATTTTGTTGGATTCACATATTTTACCGTATTACTGAAATTACATCTTCCAATAATATAGGCAATTCATCTCTTAAGAATATTTAGAAACACTTGCCATATTCTCGCCTACATTATTGCCATCTAAAATACCACAGCATACGTTTGCTGGTCAGTTATCCGTTCAAAATCTTGTTGCATTCAGTGTGGATTATGATCTGACCATTATGACTATTTAGAGATTAATTACTGGGAAATTAAGCTTCAACAGACCAAAAGTTTGAATTTCCATTAGGCATATCCTTAAGCCAATAAGAATTACCTTGTTTTATGATCTGTAGCTTTAGTCCTTGATGTAGAGATACAAGATAAGGATGAAACAATTTATTTCTAGAATATGGTGAAAAATAGTATATTATTAAACGAGCAGTTTATGATTATTCACGCTGTGACGTTTACGTCCCGAGCCGCAGGCGAGGGGCGCAAGTCTCCCGAGTGAATATTGGCCATACATTGCGAGTAGAATACTATACTTTGTCCACGACCCTTGATTTCTTTATTAAATAAAGGTCAACTAACCTCCAGTTCTTGAAGTTATATGTAGACATATAGCTATCTTTCGACTTTTCTGGCAGCAGTCCTATAGTCGCTAATTTCGCCGCTTTTTTTATTTCAGTTGGTGTTAAAGAACGTTCATTTCCACTATCCGAATTCAATGAATTCATCGTTGCAGTAATATATAGTCAAACGCACTCTTATCGTGCGGGTTCAAAGGTCACTAACCATATGTATCAAATCAAAAAACACAGAGGTTACCAAAATGTGAGATAACAAATACACCCGGAGAGAAGAAGAAGAAGATTATTCTAACTAACATGAAGATGGCTACATAGACGTACCAAGATAGCTACATCATATATTGTCACTTTCAATTGTCAAACTGACATTTAAATAAGAACTTCGCTGGTGAAAGACTTTTTAGAATCACTGAAAACTAAATAGATATCCTTCTTTTTTCCGTCAAAATTGCATAAGTCTGTCTTATTTATCTTACGGACTTTATTTGGAAGTTATGATTAAACGCATTAGAAGAAAACGAAAACGGTGAGTATGTCTTTGTTGAATCGTATGACCCGCTCGATAAGAGTGCCTTTGACTATAGCAAGTTCGTAACAATTTGGTATTACTAATTAAATAATTTGTCATATATAGAGATGGGCGATACTTTGTAAGGTATCAATACAACGTACCGTTATAAATATATTGTTTTGAAATATTTAATATTAGAAAATATCGTTATGAAAAGTATCATTACCAAAAATTTCGATATTTTATCGATACGATATATTTAAAAAACAAATTTCCTGAACAAAATACACAGATTTGATAGTTTATTCCATATTATACCCCCATCTCTAGTCACCTATGTAACAAAATGTTTTGAGTGTTGAATTGTCATGGCGTGAATTATGAACCATGATACACTCCAGTGTATTATGAACCATAATTCACTCTAGTAAATATATGGTTACCATGTACCTTTCGTTAGGAGGTAAAATATCGACTTCTTATTTGGTGGTCGTGGATAAATATCTAAAAATTCCTAGCTCGCAAGCTTATTTCCTTACACTAGCTTGTGGATCTGTAGAAATTTATCCTAAGACATGTATTACATTCATTTCTTTATTGCTCTTTTGCCGTCGAGTAGAATATGTTTCAGGTTGATAAGGTTTGGTTTGTTTCGAACGTTTTGAACTTTTGGGTGATCTTCTGCAAAAATGTCGCATATATATCCTCTCGCTGCAAAGGAAACATTCTCAAAACATTCAACACATACTTCCAACATTATCATGAACTCCGCTATTTCTATAATGCTTCATGCTTTATACTCACCGCTATAGGTTCATTTAAAACTATATCATTAATTTTATATTTAATATGTCAACAATTTATGACATCTGGACGCCTATAATGCAAAATTTTCAATTTAGTTGAGTGAAAAACTTGATCCAGTATACCCCTTTTTTTCTCGTATATTCGCTTGGAAATTATATATTGAGACGCATCTTACACCTTTTTTATTATTCCCAGTGGATGATAGGAAAATATATCATCGCATTTTCGATGATTCCCAAAAGATGATAACAACAAAACAATTTTCCAATCACCGCCACTCAGCGTTAAGACCCTTAGCAAAAAAGAATAAAATAATATTTTATCAGGCGTTAAATCCCCCTCCAAATGATACTAAATTTGTCAAAATTCATAAGGCAGAACAAAACTGTTTTATTGAATCAGCCTTCTTAGTCACCCCTACCCGTATTTACTAAATTTACAAGGTAGAGGAAAAACTATAAAAGCGTGAAACGGTCCAACAAGTATGTAATACAGATTTTTCCCTTCACGCTGTACGATAAATACAGTGGGATACTCTTTAAATCATACACCCGGTACATCTTTGTGAAAAGATAAATGTTTCCAGTGAACCACTCGATTTGGAATAAATGAAAAAAAACGGAAATAATTTTGTTCCTTTGTAATTACAGCCCGCGTTTCCGAGCAGTTTCCCTGCCTAATTTACTTTGAACATTATTTGCTGATGAAACTGCTATTAGAAAAAGCTTATGGGGGATTTTTATGCGCAGATTGAATCTAGTGCCGACAACAGAGAAATATTACCCTCACATTAGGAAGATAACCCCGTGGAAGTAAAACACGTAAATGGAGTTAGATAAAGGTTGTTTTCTAGCTGATATGAAATAAATTACTGGAGGTCGCAGTGAAGTGTTAGTAAAGTCTCTTCAAAAAATGTACCCTCCAATTATTTTTTGAGTTTATGGTTCATTGAAAATTTTCAGTGGAATTATCTCAATTTTTGATTATTTTTAATATGGACTCTATAGGAAATGAAATCTTTGAATCCAGAGAGTTTTTTAAGCTGTTGAGTCAGTCGAAAATGGAATCAAGCTGAAAAAAGAATGCCTTGTGAGTTGGCTTCTGTTTTTGGCAATGAAGCACTAACATCAGTAGACAATTTCTTGGTTGGTATAAAGAATCTAAACGTGGACGAGATAATCTCAGCAACGTCCAAGTAGCAGCATCGGCAATAACTCAGGAAAACGTCAATGCTGATCAAAGAAGATTGACATATTATACATATCGTGAAACTTAAGCATCACTGTGCATTTCGAAGACCACAATTCAGAAAATTCCACATGGAGAGTAACTTGTCAGTCAAGCTGCCCTTAAAGCACTTCAGAGCTGTAGGGTGACATCTCTGCTAGTATGGGAATGCGGCGAAAAACTTAGAAGACTGGCGACTTGGAACAGTGTAACACTGGAGTGGGTCCCAGATCACAAAGGAATCGCTGGCAATGAAAAAGCTGAGGAACTCGCAAGAGCAGGATCGTCAACTCTGATGAACGGACCCAAACCTGCTGTAGGCATCCCCAGATGCTTAACGAGGTCATGGTTAAAAGGGTGAGTGGAAGAACAACACAATAAACACGCCCAAGTAAATACATGGGGAAAAATTCATAAAAGAACCATCAGAAGAAAAAGCGAAAGAACTGCTCTCAATGAGCAGGAGCAAACTACGCATCATAACGTGGAAAAATTAGTTTCTCGTTGGATACCGCATCTGTTTGAAGAATGACCAGAAAATGCAATTAGTCGATTGTTGTCAAAAATCTCTAAGCCGGTTCAACGCAGGAAGCTTGAAAAGTATATACAGTATCGGCAGTGAAAATTAATCCTAGATGTATTTCAATGAACCCGAAAATAAACATCATACGGCTCTTTGGGTGTCCCAAGATCAACCAAAACCGACGAAAGTCTAAGTCTTTGACTGATATTGATGTTCAGATATTGTTATGTGCAGCTTCTTCGCGCATACGTCTGCAACTTCTAGACTTCAAGCGGGTTCTTCTTATGTGAAACGGAGTCTACCAAGAAAATGGTATCTCAAAAGCGGGTCATGTGGAAACAATTCCTCTGCAAGATCAAATAACTGTTACTGCTGATTGTTATATATCGATTTGTGTGCCGGAAGTAATGGCTGAGTTCCGTGAAACCAAGGGATCTTTACACAATACAGAACAAATATTCAAATTGAAGAAAAAAGGGCAAATTACTGATTAACTATTTCTAATCTGAGACCATTGTAATAAAACTTTTGATTTAAATTATGTTTGTGCCCTCCCCTTGCAAATATTAATACTTTTGTTTTATCAGTGTTAACTGTGAGTTTATTGTCAGAACAGTAAGTTTCGAGTACTCTCAGTTTACGTTCCATATCTATTGGCGAGTCACCAAGTATCACTATATCATCTGCGTATATCGATATTAATCCCGCATAAGTTACTTGAACGAAAGTAATCCTCAATATCAGAGATGAAAATAGAGAAAAGCAATGGACTCAGCCCTTGAAGAACTTCCTCAGAAATAGCATATTTCTTACTATACAGATTTTGATGCCTAATTAAAAATGTAGCATTGTCATATAAGTGTTTAAATATTCTGATATACTTATAGAATGCACTTACCCCGATCTCTAGAGTCAAGTCAAGTCAAGTCAGCTGAATCAGCCACCAGGAAGGAAACAATACTCACAACCCTATAATGCGTGGACTATGTCATGAGCTTAAAAAATCTATGAAATACCGACTTCGACTCACTTGAAGCAGCCAATAAATTAAGCTCATATCAGTTCTTCCAGGCACTCTCATACCATTTCTTCGAATCAAAATGAAAAACAAAAGGAAAAACTAAATATTAAAAGGTTCGAATTGAATCATGGATCTCATCTATTTGAAAGAAAAGTTCAGTCATATCCGTAACAATTATTCATCACATCTTACATTTTGACCTGAGGGTAATGTGAAATATTTTTCATTTCTTATCCCTAAAGTTTCTCATAACTCCAATGTTAGCAGTCTTTTATATTATGTGAAAATACTTGTCTGGAAAAATGTCTGGAGATTAGGTAAATATGTATTTTCCTTATATTTTATGTACTTATCAAAAGTTGCGGAAATTCTTTGTACCGGATGTGTCTACCATATTGTGCTGAATAACAGAATTATGTGCTTGGAACCAAACTGAGAGAACAATTGACTTTTTTGATCCAACAACAGATCCAACCAAAGTTGTTTGTCGATGGGGAATTCAGGCGAATGATCGACTGATTATTCAACCCTTTTACTGCGGCATATACGGCTCTCGAACAGCTCTGCGGCTGGAAACGATTCTCATATCTTGGGATAGCAGATTTTGGGTGCTACTTATTTTCCAGCAGTAGCCCATCATTTCAATTATTCCGAGTGTTTATGACAAATTTTGAGAAAAAAAAATATTAGAAAATAACTATTTAATTTTATTTGATATAAATGTTTTCTTGTGATTTGGGTCAAACGATAGCCTGATTGGAGAAGGTTATAATAATATATCCACCCTAAGTATATTTGAAATATATTTATGCCATATAAAACGTGTATCTTAATCATTTATATGAATATTAATAGTACAATAATTATTACAATTATAACGTGGATGTTGGGCTCGTTAAAGAACGTTACCACTGGTTGGGACACTAGTGGGTTCGCCAAAATTTCCGGTTAGGGGTAGAGTGCTCCCGGCGTCAGTGATTAGCCTCAGTCGCAGAAATAGACCGACGTTAAATAACAGAATAAAAAATAAAAAATAAAACAATTATTTACAAAATTGGGATACATGTTCAGCCTTTTTTTCTTAATTCGTATGAAATGTTCCGATTCCATAATTTCACCTTCTCTAACCAAGTTTTCTGTTACTGTTGGAGTACTGCAGGAGACTTCTGGCCTAGTTATATTGTATAAAGCTTCATTTGCAGCTTCCTTTTTAATTGTTGACGCTCTCCGCTACATTAATTTCTACAATAGTTGCAGATATTCAACCGACGTGTTGCTTGAAGGCTAAAACATCAAGTCCAGTATTCGCAAATGGAATGGCCGACGTTCTTCTAAGGAAGTGTCCAGTATATTCTTGTCTTGTCTTAATCAGTTATTTAACGTCGGTCTATTTCTGCGACTGAGGCTAATCACCGAAGCACACCACCCCTAACCGGAAATTTTGGCGAACCCACTAGTGTTCCAGCCAGTGGAACCCATCTATGGACTCGGGACCTCGGTTTTACGTCTCCTCCATAAGACGGCATATCTACATCATACCTCGTGCTCATTGGTATAATGCCTGCGAGCTGTGATATGCTAGTCCGCTGCAGGCTATACGGGCCCTATACGATGGTTTTCACCCATCCAAGTACTAACCATGTTCGACCTTGCTTGACTGTTGACGCATCAAATGCGTTCCATTACAGTGCTGGGTCGTCCCCGTCCAGTATAAATAATCCTCAAAGCTTTCAAAGTTCAGATATTCAGGCATTTCACTTGGAATTCGAGGAATCGAGTTTTTACCGAGAGACTGGTTGAAGCACAGGTTTCCGCAGTGAAGATGCAAGGAATTCTCATCAATCCCCACGACATCTAGCGACTAGGGGAGGCAAAGTTGATAAGTAGAAATTTATTAACGAATGCTTTCGCTTGGTTCTCGCAGTTATACCTAAGGAATAACAATATTGAGTCAAGCTTTTTGTCTAGGTGATGCTAGCAAGAAATGTATTCAAATAATCACTTTTGTATTATAGAGGACTTTTTCAAGATCATGGTGAATGAATCTAACACACAGTTTCATTAACATCCAACACAGAATTGGAAGTGCTACATATTTGTGATAGAAAACAAGAACTAGATTTCCATGAAGAATTAAAAGTAAGGAAATACCTGAGAGTCTCACAATATGAAGTTGTTAATGAACAGATAAATGTAGGGAGCTCTCCACTATTTAATTGGGGGACAATTGTAAATATCAGCAGATAAAGTATATTTCAAATTCTGTGGTACTAATTATTTATAGTTTCTATTGATCACTGATCACTTTGAAGTATATTTTCAAAGTCCGCAATCAACCATTCACCAGGCATGATAAGCAAAATTTAAAATGCTATCTAAAATTAGTTTTCGAAAGATTCTATCGTAAAAAGCCTAACAAAACCTGTAACGATGTGGAAAATAAAAGTATATAGGCAAAAAGTGGACGGAAAAAGTCAGAGCACGTTTTTATTTCACATTACCTAAAACGAAAATCAATCATAAACAGTGTACTCGGCTTTGAAAAAAAAAATGCTGCCAACGTGTATGTCCAGATATGCAGCAAGTGATTGATGTTTGTACAATCCAGAATAAACTTCACTAATGAACCCGATTTTGATCAATGAATTGACTCTCATATTGACCCCGTTTACAATATTTTATACTGACGTATTATACATAAAAACTTTTCGTTTTAATTAGTTTTCAACGAATTTGTGTATACTGTAACAAACAAATAATATTACAGGCTTTATTTGAACGGTCATTACACAAAAAAGTAATCGATCACACGCTTATATTTTGTAAATTGATTGAATCGGCTTAACAAAGTCGAATCCAATCCGCTATAGATAAATGGACAATAGGTACATTATTAAGAGATACTGGTAGACAACGTACATTGCTGTGATGCCATAAATCGATGTCTCTCATTCAAATTTTGCACGGAGGTTGATAATATGATAAGCTTTCGTATTCCATTTTCAAAATTCGCTGACAATCGATAAGAGGGTCGAAAAAATTGAAAAATGAGAATTTTCAAAAAAAAATCACAACATTCTTTTTATTACTGTGATGCCATATATCGATGTCTCTCATTCAAATTATGCACAAAGGTTGATAATATAATAGGCTTTCGTATTCCATATTCAAAATTTGCCGACAAACGATACAGGGGTCGAAAAAATTGAAAAATGAGAATTTTCAAAAGAAAATCACATTCTTTTTATTACTGTGATGCCATATATCGATGTCTCTCATTCAAATTTTGCGCAAAGGTTTATAATATAATAGGCTTTCGTATTCCATATTCAAAATTCGCCGATAAACAATACAAGGGTCGAAAAAATTGAAAAATAAGAATTTAAAAAAAAAATCACAACATTCTTTTTATTACTGTGATGCCATATATCAATGTCTCGCGTTTAAATTTTGCACAAAGGTTGATAATATAATAGGCTTTCGTATTCCATATTCAAAATTTGATGACAATCGCTAAGAGGGTCGAAAAAATTGAAAAATAAGAATTTAGAAAAAAAAATCACAACATTCTTTTTATTACTGTGATGCCATATATCGATGTCTCTCATTCAAATTTCGCACAAAGGTTGATAATATAATAGGCTCCCGTATTCCATATTCAAAATTCGCCGACAAACGATACAAGGGTCGAAAAAATTGAAAAATAAGAATTTTCAAAAGAAAATCACATTCTTTTTATTACTGTGATGCTATATATCGATGTCTCTCATTCAAATTTTGCATAAAAGTTGATAATATGATAGGCTTTCGTATTACATATTCAATATTCGCCGACAAACGATACAAGGGTCGAAAAAATTGAAAAATAAGAATTTTCAAAAAAAAAATCACAACATTCTTTTCATTACTGTGATGCTATACATCGATGTCTCTCATTTGAATTTTGCACAAAGGTTGATAATATAATGGTGTTTTGTATTCCATATTAAAAATTCGCCGACAAACGATACAAGGGTCCAAAAAATTGAAAAATAAGAATTTTCAAAAAAAAATCAGAACATCCTTTTTATTACTGTGATGCCATATATCGATGTCTCTCATTCAAATTTTGAACTAAGGTTGATAATATAATAGTTTTTCGTATTTTATATTCAAAATTCGCTGACAATAGATAAGAGGGTCGAAAAAATTGAAAAATAAGAATTAAAAAAAAAATCACAACATTCCTTTTATTACTGTGATGCCATATATCGATGTCTCTCATCCAAGTTTTGCACAAAGGTTGATAATATGATAGGCTTTTGTATTCCATATTCATAATTCGCTGACAATCGATAAGAGGGTCGAAAAAATTGAAAAATAAGAATTTTCAAAAAAAAATCACATCCTTTTTATTACTGTGATGCCATATATCGATGTCTCCCATTCAAATTTCGCACAAAGGTTGATAAAATTCGCTGACAATCGATAAGAGGGTCGAAAAAATTGAAAAATAAGAATTTTCAAAAAAAATCAAAACATCCTTCTTATTATTGTGATGCCGTATATCGATGTCTCTCATTCAAATTTCGCACAAAGGTTGATAATATAATAGGCTTCCGTATTCCATATTCAAAATTCGCTGACAATCCATAAGAGGGCCGTAAAATAGAAAAATGAGAATTTGAAAAAAAAAATCACAACATTCTTTTTATTACTGTGATGCCATATATCAATTATTTCTCGCGTTTAAATTTTGCACAAAGGTTGATAATATAGTAGGCTTTCGTATTCCATATTCAAAATTTGCCGACAAACGATACAAGAGTCGAAAAAATTGAAAAATAAGAATTTAAAGAAAAAATCACAACATTCTCTTTATTACTGTGATGCCATATATCGATGTCTCTCATTCAAATTTCGCACAAAGGTTGATAATATGATAGGCTTTCGTATTCCATATTCAAAATTCGCTGACAATCAATAAGAGGTTCGAAAAAAATTGAGAAATAAGAATTTTCAAAAAAATATCACATTCTTTTTATTACTGTGATGCCATATATCGATGTCTCTCATTCAAATTTTGAACTAAGGTTGATAATATAATAGTTTTTCGTATTTCATATTCAAAATTCGCTGACAATAGATAAGAGGGTCAAAAAAATTGAAAAATAAGAATTTTCAAAAAAAAATCACATTCTTTTTATTACTGTGATGCCATATATCGATGTCTCTCATTCAAATTTTGCACAAAGGTTGATAATATAATAGGCTTTCGTATTCCATATTCAAAATTCGCCGACAAACGATACAAGGGTCGAAAAAGTTGAAAAATAGGAATTTTCAAAAAAAAATCACAACATTTTTTTCATCACTGTGATGCCATATATCAATGTCTCGCGTTTAAATTTCGCACAAAGGTTCATAATATAATAGGCTTTCGTATTCCATATTCAAAATTCACACAAAAAATCACATCCTTTTTATTACTGTGATGCCATATATCGATGTCTCCCATTCAACTTTCGCACAAAGGTTGATAATATAATAGGCTTTCGTATTCCATATTCAAAATTCGCTGACAATCGATAAGAGGGTCGAAAAAATTGAAAAATAAGAATTTTCAAAAAAAAATCACATTCTTTTTGTTACTGTGATGCCATATATCGATGTCTCTCATTCAAATTTTTGCACAAAGGTTGATAATATAATAGGCTTCCGTATTCCATATTCAAAATTCGCCGACAAACGATACAAGGGTCGAAAAAATTGAAAAATAGGAATTCTCAAAAAAAAATCACAACATTCTTTTCATCACTGTGATGCCATATATCAATGTCTCGCGTTTAAATTTCGCACAAAGGTTCATAATATAATAGGCTTCCGTATTCCATATTCAAAATTTGCTGACAATCGATAAGAGGGTCGAAAAAATTGAAAAATAGGAATTTTCAAAAAAAAATCACAACATTCTTTTTGTTACTGTGTAGCCATATATCGATGTCTCTCATTCAAATTTCGCACAAAGGTTGATAATATAATAGGCTTTCGTATTCCATATTCAAAATTTGCTGACAATTGATAAGAGGGTCGAAAAAATTGAAAAATAAGAATTTTCAAAAAAAAATCACAACATTCTTTTTATTTCTGTGATGCCATATATCGATGTCTCTCATTCAAATTTTTCACAAAGGTTGATAATATGATAGTCTTTCGTATTCCATATTCAAAATTCGGCGACAATCGATAAGAGGGTCAAAAAAATTGAAAAATAAGAATTTTCAAAAAAAAACCACAACATTCTTTTTATTACTGTGATGCCATATATCGATGTCTCTCATTCAAATTTTGCACAAAGGTTGATAATATAATAGTTTTCCGTATTCCATATTCAAAATTTGCTGACAATCGATAAGAGGGTCGAAAAAATTGGAAAATAAGAATTTTCAAAAAAAAATCACAACATTCTTTTTATTACTGTGATGCCATATATCGATGTCTCTCATTCAAATTTTGCACGAAGGTTGATAATACAATAGGCTTTCGTATTCCATATTCAAAATTCGCCGACAAACGATACAAGGGTCGAAAAAATTGAAAAATAGGAATTTTCAAAAAAAAAATCACATTCTTTTTATTACTGTGATGCCATATATCGATGTCCCTCATTCAAATTTT
>CAJUYG010001047.1:63103-99833 GCA_910591675.1 Galerucella calmariensis
ATATAGACAGAACTTGTAGACCTTTAAAAGTTCGAATAGGTGAACATTTGAGTAAATATGAGAATTCAGCTTTTGGTTATCACTTAAAATTCAATAAGCATAGTTTTAGTCCTAATCGTATTTCAACAATTTTAAAAGAAGTTAATTCAAAAAAAATTTTAATAGGTTAGATTTTCTTCAGGATTTACAAAATAGTGAAGAATTACAAGACAATAGTTTTTGTTTGAATAAACAAGTACAATTAAATAGATCTTATATTCCATTACATAGACGTTTAAAAGATTAATAGTTTATTTAAATATTTCTGGACTCTTCCCGTGGATTGGGCTATCTATCGGGCGCGTCCCCAGGTGGCGGATAGGGGAACGGCCAAGGGACTGAGTCCTGACTGGGTCCCTTGGTCAGTGGCAGAAATAAGTAGGGTGAGGGGAGCTAAACCTCCCCAAAAGCCTTTGCGAAACATGCCACCGCGGACCAGCCTACCCAAGCTAAGGTGTAAGGAATCGTGCTGACAGCTGAATGGCCGCAGGGTGATATGCGGTCACGAACGATCCCCTTGGGGAACCGGGCGGAACCCCATTGTAATTAGCCTTCCTCTGGTAATGCGGGGCTCTGCCAGAGGTGACCAACCCTTCCCTTGCTACTCGTGGGAACACACATGAAAAAAATACACACACAAAAAACAAATCTCGAGGCTGGACAGAAGTGCTCACCTCAATCAAAAGCAGTAGCTGGGGATGAACAGAAATGTCCACCCCAAAATACTGCACAGAATGAGGCTGGACATGGAAGATCACCTCGTGATGCAACACAAAGGCCTAGGCGAAAGCGCATTTGCGGCGCCGAGGCCAAAAGGAGGAAGAGAGCGAAGGAATCAGGGGTGGCAGCAACTACAAATGCACCCCCCTCTTCCCCCACTCCACCTCCAACAGCAAAGGCACTTCCTGCGGCCGGCGCCAAGAGCTCCGCTTTGAATAAAGGCATGGAACCGGCTGCCCCTGCAGGAAAGCGCCCTCACTTAAGCACCTCCACGGAGGGGACTCCAAGAAGGCTGAAGAAGCCGCGCAGCGACAGAAATGTCGCCGCGCCTTCCAAAACCTTTGCGGATGCCGCCTTGAGACACCTCAAGGTTGCTATCATAGATGAGACCAACCCGTACGGTAAGGTTACCGCAGAACGGGAAAGAATCATCAAAAATCAACTGCTAGAGGAACTGGACAAGATCATCTTCTCCGCCTCCAGCAGCAATAGCAAAGCGCCCACGTTTAAGTCGTGGACATACTCCGGTGAAATCATCAGAGTGGTCTGCGATGACGACGGGACGCTAGAGTGGCTGAAAAAAGCCACAAAAAACCTCAAGCCGTGGGAGGAGGCATCACTGGCGGTCGTTAGTGTGGATAGGCTCCCTAAGCTGACCAAGGCCTCGCTCTGGATCCCGGAGGACGTCCACAAGACGACATCCGGTGAAAAAGAGAGGGTGCTTGGTCGGCTTAGGGTGCAGAACCCTGATCTGACGGTGGCAAGGTGGTGCACTTTCCATCATGAGGTGAAGGTGAGCCCAGAAGGACACCTCTTCGTCTTTGGAATCGGAGACGAGGATATGGCTGTCCTCAAGAAGAAGTCGATGAGGATGAGCTATGCGTTCACCTCATTGACTATCCGGGTAACGAGAAAGGAAGCAGGGGGTACCTCTGAAGACCCGAGGTCCTTGGTAGTCGAGCCACCTAGAGTGGATATTGACCCCAAGGCCACCATGGGTCCCGAAAAGGACGTCGAAGCATTCGATGACCTGACGGAGGAGGCACCCGAATACAGCGAGGTCGTCTCTCCCCTAGCGGAGGAGCAGATGGACCTCTAAAGTGAACCCAACTCCAGGCAACCTACTCATGGGCAAGGACGTTGTAGAAAAGGTAAATATCATACAATGCAACCTCCAACACAAAAAGGCGGCAACGGCAACACTATGTCGCCACCTTGATGTATTGGAGGATGCAATAGCTTTGATCCAGGAGCCCTGGATAATAAAGACCAAAATTACTGGTTTCAGTAGTCTAACGGGTCAAATTTTTAGCCTACCAAGCAATCAACAACCTAGGACAGCTGTTTACGTCCCAAGGAAATACAGAGTCTCTCAGATGGCACAATTCTGCACCTCAGACCTTACTGCGGTTAAAGTGGAATATCCAGATGGAAGAGGCAAATATACGGCGTTGGTACTCGCATCGGTGTACTTACCTTCGGATGCAGCCACCCTACCACCGACTAAAGAGATGGAGGTACTAGTGGATCACTGCCTCAACCAGAGAGTGGAGCTGATATTGGGTTGCGACTCAAACTCACACCACTTGAGCTGGGGCAGCAAGGATATCAACGCCTGAGGTAAGTCTCTTTATGAATATATAATTAAGAAAGATCTAACAATCTCAAATAGAGGTACGGAGCCGACATTCATTAACGCCCGTAGCCAAACATTAATAGATATTACGCTGGCGACAGCCAAAATATCAATCAAAATTCAGGACTGGCAGGTGTCTGATCATATTTCTATGTCAGACCACCGCTGGCTGACCTATACGGTAAGCCAGGATCTCAGGACCACTGTAAAATCCCGTGACCCGAAGAGGACGGATGTAGCTCTCTACAATCGACTCTTAATAGGTGCTCTGCGGGAAACAGAGGTCCTGACTCCCAGCAATAATGAGGAACTGGAAAGGTACACAGTATCTATCCAAAACAAAATAGACATTGCCTATAAGGAATCCTGTCCGATGAGGATGGTTCAGACAGGCGGCACGACCAATACCTGGTGGTGCCCTGAACTGGAACACCTCAGAAAGACAGCGAGAACGACCTTTAACAAGGCAAAACGAACAAAACTCAAAGAGGACTGGGGAGTATATAAAGCCAACCTCAAAGAGTTCAAAAAAGTCTGCAGACAAAAGCAAAGAGAAGCCTGGAGAGCCTATTGTGAGGCAGTCGAAGACTTCCCACAAATTTCTAGGCTACAGAAGGCACTCTCAAACGACCACCATAAGAGTATCGGCATCCTGACAAGGGAAAATGGCGACAAGGCCGCCAACCTTCAAGAGAGCGCTGAGATTCTTATGGAAACTCACTTCCCAGGTTCTGTCTTTCCTGGAACGTCAAACTGGACGGAAGTATCAACAACACCCTCACAATATGACTGGCAATATGCTAGTGCACTAATTGATGAGGACAAGATAAGATGGGCCATATCGGGCTTTTCCCCCTTCAAGTCACCAGGACCTGACGGAATAAGACCAGCCCTACTTCAATGGGGAATGGATACTCTTATGCCGCACCTGGTTGGAATTTTCAGAGCCTCTTTAGCTCTGAGGTATATTCCCAGTAAGTGGAGAGAAGTACGAGTGGTATTCATACCCAAACCAGGTAGGATGGACTACACCTTACCAAAAGCATTCCGACCAATTAGTCTCACATCGTTCTTTTTAAAAACAATGGAGAGGCTATGCGAGCGGTATATAAGAGATGAAGTGCTAGTTCACAACCCACTTCATCCAAATCAGCATGCATATATTCCGGGAAGGTCCACTGATTCGGCCCTTCACCAAGTGGTTGGCAGAATCGAAGGATCATTGGACAACAAATAATCCACCCTGGGTATATTCATAGATATCGAGGGAGCGTTTGATAAAACAACCTTTCCAACAATTACCCAACAACTCAACTCCAGGAATGTACCTCTGGTAGTTGGAGAATGGATACTCAAGATGCTCTCTAGTAGAGCAATAAGTATCAATGTAGAAGACATCACAGTAAGAGGACTGGTCATGAGGGGATGTCCACAAGGAGGAGTCTTATCACCCCTTCTGTGGAACATAGTCCTAGACACCCTGATTAATCACCTCAACAACAATGGATTCTACACAATTGCATACGCAGATGACATAGTTATCTTGCAGACTGGCAAATTTGTGAACACACTGTGCGATAGAGCGCAGGATGGGCTTAAATTAATTGAAAAATGGTGTAAGGAACACTCATTGTCGATCAATCCCAGAAAGACTGAGATGGTCCTTTTCACCAGGAAAAGAAGTTTATCGGGTTTGAAACCTCCCGAAATCTTCAAAAGCAAACTAAACTTTTCGGAAGAGGTGAAATACCTTGGTATTACCCTCGACAGGAAACTAACATGGAACTCTCATCTACATAGCAGAGCAAAAAGAGCATATGTGGCATATGAGCAGTGTCGGAGGACAGTGGGACGCACATGGGGTCTGTCGCCCCGTGTGGTCACCTGGATCTACACTGCAATAATAAGACCCATGTTAACGTATGGAGCAATTGCATGGGGACCGAAGGTTCTACAAGCAACGGCCATCCAAAAATTATATCAAATACAGCGAATGGCTTGTTTGAACATCACAGGAGCCATGAGAACAACACCAACTGCAGCAATGGAACTAATTACTGGTCTGACCCCTCTGGACCTACACGTCAAGGAGGTTGCGTTAATGGCAATGGTACGATTGCGCACGGCTGGTGTAAACCCCGAAGTAGGAATGGGCCAATTGAGGTTGAGCCTATGGAAGGAAGCGCTCACTGCGCTACCTCTCCTGCAGGCAGCCAACGATGCAATTGAACCCAGGTTTTTGTTTAACAAACCCTACAAAATTCAAATAAAACAGAACACAGAGCCAGATGCTGCAAATGCAATACGCATATATACAGATGGTTCAAAAATGAAAGAAGGCTCAGGCTGTGGAGTTTACTCGAGAGCACTGAGCCTCAAGATTAAGTGGGGAATGGGAAACAATACCAGCGTGGTTCAAACAGAACTGGCTGGTATCTCAATTGCCACAAAAGAACTAACCAGAAGAGGAATTTCTGGCAAAACCATAATAATCTGCACTGATAGTAGACAAGCCCTATTAGCCTTGAACAGACAACGTGTTATATCGAGGCTAGTACTAGAGTGCCACCAAGATTTAGCTGACGTCTCGGCAGATAACAACATTATCCTGAGGTGGGTTAAAGGGCACGACAGGAGTAAAGGAAATCGCATTGCTGATTCTTTAGCCAGGGAAGCCGCTGGACTGAAAATTCTAGGACCCAGTGACACCTACGGCCTAACGACTTCGACAATTGCGGAACTAACCAAACGTTACACCCATGCTCAATCCCTTGAGAGATGGGATGGAATCAAAGGATGCAGTTTTGCCAGGATCACCCTGGGCGACCCTCGGAAGCTGGCGCCGAAGAAATATTTGGCGATGACCAGGAAAAACCTACGTTTAACAGTAGGATTTCTGACTGGTCACTGTCAACTAAGTAAACACCTCCATACTATGGGGCTAGTGGACACACCTCTATGCAGGATGTGTGAACAGGAAGATGAAACTGTCAGGCATGTCTTATGCGAGTGTCCGGAGTTATCGTCAATAAGAGAGTGTGTGTTCGGTGAGTCTTGGCCTACACCTGCCGATATAAAGGAGATGTCTCCCAGTGACCTGTCCACCTTCCTGAGAAGGACAGGATGGACAATGACCTAGGAGGACAACTCCTCGGGAGGATGTACAATGGGTCACATGTGGCCTAAGTGCTGTGAGCCTACACACTCACCCTCCCTACTCTACAGATACAGATTTCTGGACTCTTGTTATAGTTGTTTTTGAATTAGATTTAGGAATGGGTTCTCATTGAACCCTTAATCTTTTTCTGGCTAGTAGTTGATCTGAGTAATGGGTCCTCATTAGACTCTAAATCAGATCTTTCTCATTGTAAACAACTCACATTGGTTTTTGGGATAATTTTTAAAGTATAATTTGACCATTAGTTTCTTTAGATTTAAATATATATAAATTTTTTTTTTCAATAAATTCTGTAATTTGTTTGTTACATACTAATCCTCTCTCTATGATGATATTCATATTTATCCATAACATCATCAAGCTAATACCATATGGTCCATTTGTTTATTTTAAAATTTTTCTGAACTTTTGTTGTAGTTATTTTTAGAATTAGATTTAGTAATGGGTTCTCAAAACCCTTAATCTTTTTCTTATTAGTAGTGGATTTGAGTAATGGGTTCTCATTAGACTCTAAATCAGATCTTTCTAATTAAAGATCACTCACATTGGTTTTTGAGATATTACTTGGTATATATTTGACTATTATTTTCTGTAGATTTGAATAGTTTTTAATAACTTCTGTAATTTGTTTTTACATACTTCATTGTTCGAATGGTTATTGTATTTGGAGTTTCCTTTGACTATTAATTGATTATCTAGTTTGAATTAGATTTGGAAGGGGTTCTCATTAGACCCTTAATCTTATTCGTTTTTGGAATTAGATTTGAATATTGAGTTCTCATTAGACTTTAATCAAATTTATTTTCCCTTATTAGATGTGTTTTGTTATTGGTGACTACCAGACTACAATGTTTATTCAATTATGTTGTTTGGAATCAGATAATCTCAGATATTATTTCATTATTATTTGCATTTACATTTTAATTGTTTAAATTAATTTGTTTACTTTTGGATCTCTCTTGACATATATGTGAATTTTCTATTTTGAATTAGATTTAGTAATGGGTTCTCATTAGACCCTTAATCTTTCTCAGTATTTTATAACTTGATAGGTTCTCATTAGACCTTAATATCAAATTATTTATTTATAATTTCATTTAGGAAGTTTACATATCTGTTTTGGGACATATGAAAAAAAAAAAATTTCTACAATGTCAATTTTAAACTCTTGTTAGATTGATTGTGTTCTATGTTCACTGTCATTTGTCATGTGCTAATTTTTTAAAATTGAAGGAGTGTCACTTCAACATCCGTTAGACGAACACGTGTTCGGAGTTCAGTCTAAAATAATTTTAACAAAATTTTTAATAATGTTTAATATCTAGATTCAACAAACCCTAAACAGGGGATCATTTTAATTTTAATGTTATTTTAATTATGACTTAAATGTGTTGTCAAAGTTTCTTGTATAAATTACCTGACGAGTAAGTAATTTTTTATCTACTTCTTTTATATTTTCCAACTTTTTTAGTTACTTGCAGGTAAGCACTGAAGATGGCTTAATAGCCGAAAGCGCTCTGCGATTTTAATAAATTAATCTGTATCTGTAGAGTAGGGAGGGTGAGTGTGTAGGCTCCCAGCACTTAGGCCACATGTGACCCATTGTACATCCTCCCGAGGAGTTGTCCTCCTAGGTCATTGTCCATCCTGTCCTTCTCAGGAAGGTGGACAAGTCACTGGGAGACATCTCCTTTATAAATTAATATTTACACAGAATACAAATATGTTTTCTTGACATTAGTAGTACCTGCAGCTCCGGCGCCATTTGGAGTTTTGGAGGCATAAGTATATACATATTTGGTAATATATTCTGTAAGTTCCTTGTGGCATTACTTATTCTTTTTTCTCTTATTCTTTTGGGAATCAAACCACAATAATGCTTTTTTATTTTTTATTTCGACGTTTCGGTAGCGTTCCAGCTGCCGTTGTCAAGATTAACTAGTAATAAAATTAATAAAATAATTTTTGGTCCCTATCTGACACAACAAAAAAATATGACAACTAGACCAACAATTATTTTATTAATTTTATTACTAGTTAATCTTGACAACGGTAGCTGGAATGCTACCGAAACGTCGAAATAAAAAATAAAAAAACATTATTGTGGTTTGATTCCCAAAAGAATAAGAGAAAAAAGAATATTTTGTAATATTCTTGGTTCTGATTCAGTAGTTGTGGAAAGCTTGTTTCATGATGCCAAAGGGAGTTTCATTTTTTTTCTTGTGAATAATTATGGAATTACTTCGCAAGGAAGATTGAGTAGCCATGGTGGTGACATGACACTATTACTAAATGCTGGAGGACTTGCGATGTGGAAGTCAGAGGAATATTTCCGTACTTTCTCATATAGAAAGAAGAGTCTGATTTTTTGTTCTTTGGTCTGATCTCTGGTTTTGACAAGTTTGCGTACACGACTGCAATTTCAAGTGTCTTTTTCTTACGTGAAACAGAGTCTACATAGCTGATTCGTTGCTGTTGTTGGATGAAAATATAACAAAGTTTCATGAGTTCTGTATGCAGGTTGAAGTATAGAGGTTAAACATGTTAATCTACTATACCAATTTGGATGGAAAACATCATATCACAATATTCGAATTTATAACAAATTTATATGCATGCCACTGGGCGGTATTTGCCACAAATGGGATTAAAAATATGGCTCATTACATTATTATTAGAAAAACTTCACCTCTTATATCCATCATATGAGAACTCATTACATGGAGGTGAGCAATGTAATATATGAGACCAAATACAATAAATTTATAGATACTTCAGCTTTACAATGAGAAGATTGTCGATGTCATGCAAAGACTGCATGTCTTGTTACTATCGCTACATAATAACTCATTATTTGTGAGAGAAACACGTGGGTACACTTTAATATACTCACTGGAACGTGAAAACATTGGAAAACAATGGTTTATTCAGTAGATTCCAGAAGCATTTGTTTTGCTGAGCCTACATTTGCGAAATAGTATCATTTCAAAGCGCTAGCATAGTAAAGGATATATTTAGTGAGGCAATTGGATTACTTTGCATTGAAATTGAATTATTTCATTCATTCTCAACTCATATCTTACTTTCAACACAAAAAGCTTTATTTTCTCTCCTAACAATAAAATCTACTCTTCTAATATACAGTGCGATGCTGTTCGCAAATAGCAATATCGTTATAAAAAATATAATCATATCGCAGCAACATTCCAGCAATGTGTAACCTGTAAATTTTGAAGATATCTTGTTATTCACCTTGCTATCTCAGCAACCCAATTTTTGTACTTGCTGATGCTTTTTATAAATCAATAAATCCATTTTTTGTCAGCAATTTAAAATCAATGAAAACTGGTGAGCTGGGAACGAGTTTTATTTTGATAGGTTATTCATATAAACCAGTCTTTCCCAACGTGGGCGATAACGCGCCCTTGTGGGCGCTGCAGGCCTAAAGGGGGGCGGTAAGAGACCCAGAAAAAAAAGGGGGCGTTGTGTAGGGCTTTGGGGTCGATTTATAATTTCATTTACCTAGCTAGGAAGACTCTTGGACACCGACTGAGCTCTCGACTCTCGACTACATCTTGTGAACATCAACTAATATTAATTATAATATAGCTTAAAATCGGTTCGATATAATAGACCGAGGGCAATCATGTTTTAACAAGTTTTTGTTAAATAATCCGATTTGTACATTCCTGTATCAATCGGCTGGTTCTATAATACTTGTTCTTGCTTGTCGAGTACGATTGGGCGTCGAATGAGATAAACGAGTTCATGCACGTTTGTCCTATTCCTGTTGGTGCGTTCTGTTCAGTGCTGCCAGACGTGAGGTAAGAAATTATCGAGCAGCGTTGACAAAATTATCGGATTTATCAGAAAATTATGTTACACACAGAATCATTTGAAACAAGGGCCCTAATAAGAAAATAGTATTCACGAATTTTTTAAAATTTATTTTATTAATAACAAAATGTTTCTGGTAAAATATAAAAACTTAAAAACATATATTATGTGACAAAATAAATAAAAAAAGGAACAAAAACATACATTCTACTCATTTACTCTTCTAAACATTAACCCAACGTAACATGTCGAAAAAAATCACAGTCAAAAAAATCATAAAGATAAAAAAACCTATTCAAAGCAAACTTCGACATCGTCTTCATCGTCCTTTTGATGAATATTATTTGAAGACATTGCGTTGTGATGATACCTATTTATGTCCCATGTTATTTCAATAATGCGTTTCAATAATCAGTTATAAGTACTTAGCGGTTTTTAAGTATGTTTAAAAAGGGGGGTGTTAGAAAATAATGTTTTCTTAAAGTGGGCATTAGACAAAAAAAGGTTGGGAACCTATGAATATAAACAATTTGTTAAGACACTATTGAACTATAGTTTCGTCGAATTAGGGATAACAACCTCAGATATACTGTGATCTGTTAACGCATTGGCAATTGTTCTTAATTTCTACACCAATGTACCACTATAACAAATTATTATTCAAGGTGTGTTCGGGTTTTCACAGGAACAATTCGTTTATAATTTTAAACATGGCAACATTGACATTATTGGGTTAATTAAATGTAGATGCCTTCACACTAATAACAGTTTGAGGTTATTTACTTTTCTACCTCATACCTACACTCGAAACGCAGCACAATCAATCCATGGAGGTCTGTAAAACTATCAATTGAAATAAAAATCATGGGAACAAAATAAAAATGTACATGTCACTCGTTCATTTGCCGAGAACTCGTTTTCATTGATCTCATATGATTTAAACATGCCTGTATAAATTATGTATACACTGTGACATAAAGTAACATCGATTTTTTTAGCAAACAAAGTCAATTGCAAAAAAAGAAATTTGTTTTTTGTACAATACACCCACATAGTGTTCCTTGGTAATTGTATTTAGAAATACATAAATACATATTCTTCACTTCGAAATATTGCGATTTAAACCAACTATCTTCAATAAAATACTGATATTAAGAGATAAAATGATTTTGTAGAGCGCGCCAAATTCGCCACGTATGCGGCATAAATGTACGCTAGACTTTTTGCTGTTAGCTTAGCTTAGCGCTACTTTTGTAAGAGAATATTAAAGCAACATCATTTCAACCGAAAAAAAATATACAGTGTGGAAACCACTTATGGAATGAAATTCTTTATGTCATTATTTTAGAAAATTATGGAAAATGCCGAAACACGTCAACTTTTGAATCGAGTTGTGCGTTCTGTTCACATTTTCAAGATTAGGTTTATGATCTTAATTTTATTAAGACGTCGCAAATGATTTCAACACATTATTGTAATACAGATAGAGATATTATGATTGCTATTTACTGTCAGAAAGATTTCAACGGCCGTGCTGCGAGATGAAAATATTTGAGAAAAAAACCATGGAAGGTTTAAAATTTTATTCAGGAATTTAGGTGAAAGTGGTTCGCGTTAAGGGTGATCCCCAGGATAGTATAGTTCATTTTAATATATCTAGTAAACTGACCAGTCCTGAGATGGAATAATGACATGTTATAAAGCCATAAAAGTATTAGCCGGACAGGGTCGTATTTATTTTGTTGGCGAATAATAAATTATCCCCTCAAAACTCTATAAAAATTTTGGGACATTCTTATTATAAATACTTTCTCTTTTATCTTTTCCATCAGGTATAATGCGGCTCTGCAAGGTAAATTCGAAAAGTTGTTTTAATTAATTTCTATTTTTACAGCAACTTCGAGCGACTTTTTTTAATGCTTACTAATAAATTTATATTATGTATTGTTTCTAAATATTTCCAAACTAGCTTTCTGAGAACATCACGAGCTAACAGTTTGCTAAAGTAATGGGAAACATTTGTATAGTGAGCCCAACAATTTTAGAAAATATATCTGACAACATTGCTTTATTTTATGGTCATTACACTGAAAATAGAAAGACTATAATATGGTTCCATTTCATCTCAAGCCCAAGTCAAGTCAAGTCAAGTCAGTTTCTTAGATATTGAAAAGAACTATACATAACGTTCAAATTACGATTTAGGGATCAGTTAAACTTCAATTTCAAAGAGACTGAACCTGGAAAAGTATTACCCTTACCATTTTACTCCGGTGTAAAATTTATTGCCAGTAGATTTAAACACACTTTTCATACACAGAAAATACAAATACAAAAAACTGAAACAATCAACAACAAATCTCATTATTCAGTGAATGCATTTGAAAGTGGAATCGTCTTTTATTGAAGAACAGTTTAAGTGAACTTTGATTGGAAATCCAAGATGCAATAATAATTGGGAATCTGAGATGCAACATTTTTTATGAAATGAACTCGACCTTGGAGTTTAGTATATATTACCTAGTTCGATTTGAGAGAAATTGGACCGCATCTTTTCAGTACTGCAATGGACTGATATCTGTTTTGAATGGGTAGAATATCTATACAGATTTGGCAAATAATTATGTTTCGTATTGCTGTTATTTAAGTGAAAAAGAGAATGATATAGAACATTAGGGAAACAATGTCGCATTCCCCTCTCCGGAAAGTGTGTGGTGCTGGGTGTTTCATGGAGGGAAAGTATTTTGTTCTTTCTAGGACGTATAGAATTTTATGGATACCTTAGTGCTCACTGTTGCTCCTATATGAGTTTTTATACACAGAAGATAAATATTTGCCGAATCTGTATGAAGGTTTTGGTACCAAAATCGAGAATGATCAAATATCAAGTATCGAAACTTGGAAAAATGCAAATGCAATGCAAAATGCAGGAACAGTTTAGTTGTTATTCCAAGGGTGACTGAATAAGAACAATAAATCATAAACAAACCTGAATAAAAACTTCTATTACCTACTGTTCTAACAATGAAGGTAGTGATGAGCGAGACTGGTCTTGGTCTTGCGGTCTTGGTCTTGGTCTTGCAGAAAATGCAAGACCAAGACTAGCTTCAGGCTGCAAGACCAAGACCAAGACCGAGCAGTGCAAGACTTATGCAAGACCAAGACTAAGCCTGCAAGAGTCTTGCGGTCTTGCGTTTTTTAAACATTTTAACCGAAAAATAAAGATGAGCAGATCATTTTAAACCCTCCCCCTCCCCAACATATACTGACCACAACTGCTTGTTTCAACGAAGTATTTTTTTTATATACAGGGTGTTCCCGCTCAACTGGTCAAAATTTATAGGGTATATTAATAAAACCTACATATACATATAGGTTGAAAAAATTGTTAAATTGATTGCCTTTTTATTTAAAATTTTTATTAGATTTTTTTAAGGGGTGATTTTTAACGTTAAAAATTTTTAAAAAAAAACTTTTGGTGGAATATTTTTATATTTTGTTCTGTTTTTCTTATTCTTTAGCTGTATGCAGTTTTTTTCAACTGTCATGAAAACTTAGTATTTAGTTGTTGTTAAATATATCCATCTAAAATATTGACCTATGCTCTATTAATGTATCCTACCATATCCTATAATTTAAAAAAAAAACACCTATTTTTTTTAATCACAAACACTAAAAATAATTTTGGTTTATTTCAAATCCCAGCTGATAGGCCTGCAAAGAAAGAATAATTTTTATAGAAAGACTTAAAATTCAGTGACTTTAATATACATAAATTTTTTCAAACTTATAAATAAGATTATAAATTGTTATATTTTTACGTCTTTACATCATTGATACATTATAAAGCTATATTCTGAAAAAATTGTCAAAATGAATAAAAAAAAATTATACTTGATTTATCGCTACAATTAAATATAAAAAAACAAAATTTTTATAATGAGAAAGACTGTCCCTTTCTTTACTTTTAATGATTTTGGAAACTATTTTTTCTTATTCATTTTTTTGTAAAAATGGACTCCAGAAAAAATCTTCAAAAAAAGTGCAAGACTTGCAAGAGTCTTGGTGCAAGACCAAGACCAAGACCAAGACTGGATCCTGCAAGACCAAGACCAAGACCGCTTATTTGACTGCAAGACCAAGACCAAGACCTTGTATGCAAGAACAAGACCAAGACCAAGACCAAGACTAACCGGGTCTTGGTCTTGGTCTTGCATTTGCTCATCACTAAATGAAGGTAACTGATTATCGGAAAAAATGTCTATCTTCAAGAGAGGTGACCAAATTTGAACACATTCTGCAGAAATGTGAGCTACTTCCACTTCTCATTTCAACAAGGTGGTCATTATCCGTAATTACCCAAGTAGCAATTTAAATTCTATAAGGTTTGTATGAACAGCTACAAGATATGTCTTATAGGATACTTAAGTTCTTATAACGGTCTACAAAACAAATATATGATCCTTATACAACTGAAATGAGCACATTTTTATACAACTGTTGGGTTGTATAACATTTCTATTAAAAGTTCATACAACTCCTATATGACTGTTTTATAATCATTTATACAGCTACTATAAAATGATTTAATAGTGTGTCATGTAGTCACATTTATAAAATGGGATTGAAGCGACACTATGAAGGTCTTACAAAATGGTTGCATAATGCAATATATTTTTTCAAAATGCTGTTATTTCGAGCACAATGGAAACATTTTGTCATCTAGCAGTTTATGAGAGTATTTCATTTTTTAGTGCAGAATATCAGAACCAAATTATATTTCAACTTGAACGTGCATCATACATTTTATTTGTAGAAATGGAGATTTATCGAAACGACTTGGGCTTCTTGGACGGACATCGATAGTAAAAATTATAATTTCATTTGGATGGTTTAATAGCACAAATTTTGATGCGCCACAAATTTTACTGATAGATTATAGGTATATATTTGGCAAGAAAATGGAGTGCATCAATTCTGGTTAAGTTTCAAGTAGATACTTAAAAAAAATTATAAAATAGAATATTCTAAAATACTTTTTTTTCATGACTTTAATAGTTAATCACTTCATATGGATATTATTTCACAATATAATTCTCTAAATAATGATAAACACACTCCACATTTTTCAATATAGTTTCATGTTTCCAACTCAATTGCACATAATGGCGGCGAGAGCGGTACAAGAATTGCTTATTTAAACATGGCGATTTATAAAGCAACAATTTTATCCCAAAGAAATGCCTTGAACAATAATATTTTATTGTCAAATGGAACGGTATACGATAACTGTTTCATAACGAAGAATATTTAGGCACTATACAACTGAAAAGTGTTTTATAATGCAACGCAATTGAGTGCTATACAATATTTATTATACAACATTATACAGCTTCAATAAGACAACGTTAAGTAACTATTTCATAATGTTGTAGCAGTTAGCTATATAATATATTATAGAGCTCTTATACAATAGGTATGGTGTTTTTGATATTGTATAAACTGACACATAAGGTATTAAATCATTTTAAAAGAAATGATCGTATAATGCGTTATAGCATGCATATATTGTAAAAGTCACCAGAGTATTATTTAATACAAAAATTTTCTTTAAAAAACAAAATTATCGCAACAAAAGGCTTAATAGAAATAAAAAGTCCTTAAAACAACGCTATTCGACTATTATACAACAATTCAGTCCTCTTAGAATTCCATTTTGCTAGTTGGGTATGGTGTTAGCTTTGTTGGTAGAAATAGCTGAGATAAGTCGTCGTTAATAGACACTTTTAGCTGGTCATAAGTTTTTACACGTATCCAAATCCGTATTGGAGTTACGTTGACGTAAATAAATTGTCAATAAAGCCTTTTTAGCAGAAAACGTATCGCTTCGTTCTGTTTCTAATTGTATAACCTCAAAGTTTTTTTATTTTACCTTTTTATATTTTTGTGAAACGTGAAATGGGGGCGATATTAAATAATCCATTGCTGCTAGACGAGGAAGATGATGTAATATAGCACAAATAGCACGGAATAGGGATAGGGATACGTTTAAGTATACGGAGTAGGGTACGTAACAATACGTTCAACGCATCGTATCGGCTGAGACGAAACGGGTCTACACATGCGCAGTTCGTTACGTATACGGATACGTGAGAAATTAAAGACAAGCTAAAAGTCTCTAATATGCAATTCCGCAACCGTGAATATGATTATTCAATACGATCTTAGTTGTAAATTGCAAAATGCTGCTTGTTGAATGACTTTTGCTATATATTATTTACTTCTGACATCCAAAAAGCTTCATTCTGGATAAATATTTGTTAACATGCCTTGGAAAACAACGAATTACAATCCGTCAATTAAAAAAGTAGTAGAATCTAGCATGTTGCCAGAAAAGGTGCAAAGATGCAACTTATCCTAATACTTAGGATGTTTTATTCGGAAAACCAGATTTGTAACCATATGAAACACTTTTTCTCAAATTAAAAATTTTTTTCACATATATTAAGGCAATATCACATTCAGGACTATAAGTTGATCACTTTATTTCCGTTGATGTTTTGTTTTCAATTGAAAGTGAACCACAATGTTTTTCAGTATAATTTTCTTAATTTCTGATAACGGCGAATGGATATAGACACATTGAAATTGAAAATTTTATGAAAAAACCTTTGCCATTCAATTTCCATAATAACTGAACCAAGTAGAGGATAATTTATAATTATTTATGGAAATTTTGCTACAAATTAAGTCCTTCCCTCATATTTCTGATGTGGTTAAATTTTTTTGAACTAATCAGAGCTCGTCTCGCTTCTCCTAGTCGTTAAAAAAGTTAAATTGTATAAATCTAAGACAAAAGATGTTTTTTATGCAAACTTGTTCTCTCACTAAAAATTCACCTATAAAGAAGTTTTCAGTCTAGTTAAAAAGTTTTACACTTTTAACAAATTTTATATTCTGAAAGTAGGCAATAAAAACTTTTGTCCAATGCCTTCCGTTTTTCTTCAAATTGATGCATTTCCACAGATTTTTATAATCGTTTTTTGGTTGATTCACCATTTGATGACATAAATTCGAACCAAAAATTCTGTATAACTTCTACTCAACTTCTTCAGACCAGTTACCAATTTTAAAAATACACCAAAGCAGAGCAAATGAAAATAGAACCATCTATTCAACAACACTTTTCTTATGCAAAATTCATCTCAATTGCCTTTTTTTGAATTCTGGATATGCTGTAGAGTTTGATCTGAAGGGAAGTGTCAATAGATAAAATATCAAAAGAGAAAACTGAAACAATTGATGGATCCTTACAAAAACAAATTACTCCCCTTGACGAAGATTCTTCTATATTATAATCCGAGTAGGTACTATGTCATCCGGGAACTCTGTAATCCGGAAACTGAATCCAGGGAAATTTATTTTGAGGCTCTCTTCCAGGAAGCCACTCCAAGGAAGTTGTCCATTCCAATAAGTGTGTATTCCAGGAACTCACTCCATTATCCAGGAGCTATGATTTCAAAGGCAATGATAAACAGCAGGCCAGAAACATCTTTATCAATATTTATATGAAATTCGAATATTTCAAATTTCGCGGTAAATCCAAAAATCGGAAACTATTATTAGACCACACTATTGATTTCTAGTCTGAACACAATTACAGTTTGTTCCTCCAAAAGATAAATTATTGGTAACCATTGAACATTTTCATATTTAGAATGATGAAGACCAACATAACGTTTTATAACAATGCAAAAGAAACGAAATATTGATATATTCATCGAATAAGATGCTCAATTCTAGTTGCGTCATAATAGTGCTCATTTGAATAAATAAATACCATTCCAAATAATCCCGTCAAAATTCTGGCTTGAACATAATCTTCACCAGTTCTGTAGATCACAACTACGCTTTTATCTGTGTAATTAACTGAAAAAGCTGATTCATCAAAAAAACCGTAGTCTCTAAATATTTCCGTGCGATAAAGCAATTAAAAGAAGGGATGATAAACATTATCCGGAAAAAGTTTTGTTTGCAGCTTTTCTGTTTCTAACGTCAAAGAATCCCCATTATCCTATATTTTTTTCTCATCGGATTGTTCTGTTTTCTCGGCCTAAATTTATAGCATTCCTTCTGTAGGTTGTTTTATAGCTTTTTAAGTATCTTTTATATTCGGAGAGTTTACTTTTAATTAAATTTCGCTTATTTTCAGTGTTTGTCGAGTTGGAATTAGTTTCATTCTACAATATTCACCTAATTTAATACAACTGGAACGCGGAATGGTATTGCTGAAAGACATAATAATTTCAAGTAAATGTGATTTGAGTTTTATCACATATTATGTAATCTTTTCACAAGTGGTTAGTCCAGTCCTCTTGGGACCTCACCTCAGAATCTAAATCCTTCATTTCGGTATTACAAAGACACATATGTCAACCTGTGAGCGTCATAATATATTCAAGGTCAAAGGTTGCAGAGATATTTTCCATAAAATATCGTTTTTGCATACATATTTAAAATTGTAGAGGATGAAATTCTACTAAAATTTTGTTCGAAAGAGTTTTTGATATAGAGGGCGTGAAGTGTGGCATTATATATGGCTTTTTCACTCAACTATCAATTTAATATGACTCATTCTTTTCGAACAAATAATTGGGAAAATTAAGACGATTCTCACTTTTATTGTTATTTCCATTCATCCTAATGTTATTTTATTGTGGTTATTATTAATATCTATCAACCCCATCATAGTCTTTTTTTCACGGCCAGTCAGAAATTTCAGACTCTCACATCATCACCCATCTCGTTATTATCGACATTAGGTTATAATAGGGCCTAACGACTTCGACAATTGCGGAACTAGTCAAACGTTACAACTATGCTCATTACCATATGAGATGGGATGGAGTCAAAGGATGCAGTCTTGCCAGGATCACCCTGGGCGACCCTGGAAAGCTGGTGCCGGAGCAATATTTGGCCGACCACGAAAAACCTTCGTTTAACACCTGCATACTATGGGGCCAGTGGACACACCACATGGGGCTAGTGGACACACCTCTATGCAGGATGTGTGAACAGGAAGTGAGTCGGTGAGTCTTGGCCTACACTTGCCGATATAAAGGAGATGTTTCCTAGTGACCTGTCCACCTCACTGGAAAGGACAGGATGGACCTAGGAGGATGTACAATGGGACACATGTGACCATATCTTCATTGACTTTTGATGAATATGACTCTTCATTGAGTCGAAGGTATGTCTATCACACAAAAGCTAAATAGTATATTACACTATACACTACAAGGACAGAAATTTTGAGATGCCTGCACGGTGCGCGAGGGCTTCATGGCGCGCAGTTCAGGGCTCTCAAACTTTCTGTCTGTGTCGTGTATACTATTTTCCTTTATTCTTTGTGTCTTCCAACAGAAGCAGTACGTACTTGCGTACTTCTGGCCGTGAATGAAGGAAAATATATATTATATTCCTAACTTACGTTGCAGAATATTGGGGTGAGCAGTTTATCTGATGAAGATAGTAAAAGTGTTTCAACTGTCTGTAGGGCTTTATTTTGCAGCACCTACTTCCATTCTAAACCAAGTTTTAATGTGGTAGTAGACACGATAGATATGTTGATGAACTGCTGCACTTATTGGTGGTAAAAGGTTTATTGAGTTTTGACGATATTTAGAATGATTCACACACAGAGTTTTGTTCCAGGGCAATTTTATAACTGTGTTCTAGAACTTTAGTTATGTGCCTTGAGCGCGTGGGCTCTCGTGCTCTCTCCTCAGTCTCAGAGCCTAGCTTTTCGGCGCAAAATGTTGATTGTCAGCATTTATTTATTATTAATCACAGTTAATAGAATACTTAATATGTACTTTGTGCCAATCAACTAAATGATAAGATTTTCGTAATTATTACTACTGTATATTTTTGTTAAATGAAGTTTCATCCAGAATAAAATAATTTCTTACATTAATATGTGTATTTATTTATTGATTCAAAAAATTTAATTATTGCTTAAAAGGAACTGAAGTTCTCACCGTGTGTCCCGTGACACGTTTTTCAATTTTTATTTAATTTTCATTCTCTTTATCATCGACTTAAAAAAACCAAAAAAACCGGCATAAAAAAACCAAATGTACAGATTTAAATCTGGCAATATTTCAACATTTCTTAAAAATTAAAAAAAGCCCACTCACTATGAACATCCACACAGCCATATTGTTTCTTCATTTCTCCTGTATTTATTTGGCACATGTAACAACCACGGTCTGACTCCTTCAGTTGTCGTATACGTAGTTGCCACGTCTTCAAGTTGTCATCGTGATTTACTGTTATTCTGGGATTGTGAGTTATCACTCTGCTGTGAAGTGCCAGTATAGTTTGGTCATCTGCTTTCATCCAGCCAACCTACAAATAAAATATAAATTCAAGACGAATCTCACATTATTGATATTTCTATTTAGATGAAAGATTTTGTTTCACCAATAACTTGATATGGATGAAAATGGATATGAAACATCATTTGTTATATTATTGGTTTCTATATTTGTTACTTATACTTTATTAATAAATAAATGATACAATGGGCCTTTTCAGTAATTTTTTTTATTGGTTTAAATTAGAGTATTTTATGGAAAAATATCCACTTATTTTTCTATTTTTTTTTTTAGCTTGATTTTCATCCTAAAAAAATTATCGAAAGTACGGAAAGCAGCGCGCGGTTTGAACGTGACCTCACTCCTCCACCCTTCGTGACGTCAAAGAGCCTACGACCTTGAAAACGACAGACCGTTATTTCCATAGGAATTGTGAAGTTTGCTTCCCTGGTATTTAATTTTGACATGTCATGTAACCTCGAAATTGATATTGATATTCTCTTTTATTTAGGATTATTTGTTGTTGTTAAAATAACAATGTAAATTACCCAAGCAAAATATTCATTTACGTTCCTGGAGATTGACCAAAACGAGGAACATTTACTTCTTCGTTGGATATATTGGCCTCGGCCGTAGCCGTAGCAACAATTGGTCAGCCATTCTGACAAATACTGCCAACATAACTCCAGACCTTATGACGTCACTTGCCCCAAGGTCAAACGCGTGTTCAAATAACCCTAATATTTGTTTTCATTATCAGTAAGCTTTCAAATAAAATATTTGTTTTGAGATTTAAGCATCTACTGAAAAGGCCCATTGTTCACTTAGATCCTATTCGACGCTGTCTGGTTCATTTGACAAACATATGTTCACTATAAGGCGGTGCTGTGCAAATTTTGAGTACACGCATATATGGTCCTCAAACCACCTCATGATAACTGGCCACTTGAGACAAATGCATAGGACCTGAGATCATTCTTAGCGCCAAGCTGTTACTGTTGGAGATCCAGCCTAAGGCTTTGACCGATATTGATGCTCAGATATTGTTATATGCAGCTTTTTCGCGAATACGACTGCAAGGGGTAATTCTTATGTGAAACGGAGTCTAGCAGAGGACTAGTCTGGCAGAATTTTGGTCAAGTATGAACATGCCAGACCAATTCTATTCGAGAAAGGAATATAAGATGAAAATGTTTACGTTCAATTTTTTCTTGTACCTTCTAGATCGATTTTAAGGAAGAAAATTTCATTGAAAGAGTGAATTTGAAAAAGTAATTAATGAAAAATACTTTTGTTCTCATACTGGCTGACCACCTTTTCACGGCGGTCGCCACTTCCACTACCAACTTTTGTGCGTTTGTGTATTTTGTTGTTGAAATATTCAGATATAGCGATCGAAACGGAATTTTCAATTTTTTTAGGAAACTGGTCGTTATTTTCTTCATCAGAGGACACGCATTTTTCATGAAAAATGAAAAAAAAAAATTATATAACCTAACAGAGACACCAAGGAAGAAACTGTTCAGGATGTGCCAATGTAAATAAATGTCCTGAATCCGGAACTGTGAGAAACAGCCAGTTTTGGAAACAAAATCATATTGTAATTTAGGAGACAAGAGACAAAAGACAAGAGAGAAGATATAGTCAATTCATACAACCTACTGCATGGCTACCCACAGGCTCATTTATTTTTTAGACGACGCCATCTGGAAATTGTTCGTTCTGTATTAATTAACATATCGACAATTGCGTTTTAAGCGTTTCATGTAGTGAAAGTGACAGTTACGTACTGCAAAACCCTTTCGGGACGCTCTGGCAGAGATATACATATTCCATCTGTATCCAATCCAATCAAAATTAATAATTGTCCTGGAGGTACAATCAACATTACTTCTTGCGAATGATCAATAAATTAATATTGACATTGACAACATCATTAAGTACATAATATTGTTCAATAAATTAAATGGTCAAAATTCTCTATTATTTATTTCCTTCCCTTAGTGTAATTGAAAAAGTTTTGGATCTTATGCGTCGTTTGAAAAATGTTGTTTACGCTGCGGCTGAAATACTATTTTGTTGGACTAGTCTGTTGTTCGCCTCGCTTTGCTCGTCTTGGAATTTTCAGACTCGTCCAACAAAGTAGCACTTTGAGTCCTTGGCATACAAATAACTATTAAATGTATCAGCGTTACTAGTTACTTAATTTGCATTTGCAGGTACATTTGTTTTGGTGAAGAGGCAATTTGGCAACGCTTTTAATTGATAAAGATAATTCAAACAATTTCGGGTTTTGTTATTTGGAATTTATCTGCCTGGTTTTAAATCCGTTACATGACGTTTTAACGATTTGTGAATTGTTACAAATTTCACGACTTTTCCTTGTTAGTTATTTTGAGGTCTTTGAGACCGCTGCTTTTAATTGCGGTTTTATTACGAGGGTTAAGCCCACATTTGCATAATTTTAATATTAGGTTAGATTAAACAAAAAAGAGTCAATTTACACAGGACGTAGACGATTTGTTGGGGACGCTTTTGGGAACAGATCTTTTAGTTAATTACAGCAATTATACTCTCATTTTCTGTCTGTATTTGAATTTACTGTTTAATATATTGTAATCGTACTTAACACCATGAGTTATTCAATCGAATAAATGCGCTTGGAATATTAGCAAGTACGGAACCGCAGTTTAACAAAAAATTCTCACAATTTCATGGTTGTCAGAGTGATAAATACCATCAAGTGATTCTGTTAAATACCAAACCAAAATGAAATGAATGTTTTGACGAGTTTGGATGAAAAATCCTAACACTAATAAACATAAAAGCCCCCAAGTATAATTCCAGCTCCAATCCATAACTAAATTATTTATTTCTTATACTCTTATAGCCACTTGCACCGACTATTTTGAGTGGAGCTCAGGTTTGAGGGCCACAAGTTAATATTTTTGTTGCACCGTATGTCAAAGTCAACTTAAATCTCCCTTAACCTAAGCCGTCAATTTCGGAGGCTTACAACAAAACTTACATTCTGTTAACCTAAAAGTTGCTTGTTGACTGCTGGTTTGTTGTGTTGCAATAAGAAAATGGATATTTCCAACGACGATTTAGATGTGTTAGAAATGATAAAATATGGTTTTCCGAGACGAATATTTGTTCAGCCAAATTATTTTCTCTCAATGAACAATTTAACTTTTCTAAAGACGAAGACGTTTAGATTCTACAAATAAACTGTTGTTTATTTTAAGTTTAATAGAAGATCTTTTGGAGTTTCCTGATTAGAGGTAATAAAACCAAATATATAAATGTTGATTATAATTATGTAGTTACTCACTTAATACTTTGCCAAATCATGTTCACAGACCTTGTGTTTGATACATTTATCGCTAAATTATAAAACCAAGATTATATACATTCTTGTAAAATGCATTTAGGAACAACAGCTCCAGTCCAATCAACCAGTTGCCAACTCGTCTAAGATATTTTGCGACTTCAGGTTTTCTGAAAACTATTGCCGACAACACAAAGAGAGATCCTGACACACCAAGAAAAATTTTATTCCACGTCAGACACAATCCAAACAAAAATGCCATAAACAAATAATGACAATAATGGCATATGGACAACAGAGTACACCATTTAGCAAGAGGCGTAAGAAAGTAGCTATTGTGAACACAAGTTTATGTGCACATGCGTGAATTAATCAGTTTATCTGTCAATGTCAAGTCGTCACTTCCGTTCATTCCCCTTAGTTCACCGTGTATTATTTTGAGGTTGAGTTGAAAATGAGCTACCTCTCATGAGACACACGAGGTGAGTAATAAGGTGTTCTCATGTTAGTAATCAAAAAAATATTTTATAGACTATAGATAGACTTAATTGGGAGGGATGTTCATCACACTACTATTTTTCTTGGTGTACAAAGCTTTCGTCTCTTGTTAGATGGTTTACTCTGTGATATGGAGTCGAAAGACTGTTACCAATCACTCAAATTAAACTAAAAATTTGCTATAATTTGCATTGATTCCAAACTGCATGGCTACTTAGCTAAGTCGACCTATAGTTGACATGGTGCAAGGGTTATATTTTCAAGTGAGGCTTAGATATTAAGCTCGACTCAGTTAAGCACACTTAAACAGTGAGTCGGTGCAAATGGCCATAAGTCATAAGTTGGAAACTCTTAATAAAAAAAATTGGGAAACTTGATAAATTACCCTGTACCTTAGCTATAAAAAACTATAAATCCATACTGTTCGATATTTAGAATCACCACGGTGTGTACTGCATGCGTATTTCCAAATAAATCACCCCGTACAAACATATAAACGTAAAAAGTGCATTTCAAGATACTAACTTTAATATATTATGGAAAACTGAAATGTCGACTTTCTTCCAACGTATTATATTCTTACAATTTTTCCAAAATAAGTTGTAATCTACCCTAAACAGTGATATTAACACTGTTTTTAAATGAGAAAGAAAACAGCTTTGGGGTTATTGAATGCAAAAACCTGGAAACAAATGTTACTCTGAAAAAAACGACCAACACAAATCTTCCAGATCCACGTCTCATAAAATATACCATTTATGTTGCTATGACAAACATCATATTTCAAAAGATTTTTCCAAATCCTTATTTTCTCAACTACGCTTTTACTTGTCCAAAATATGAAACACTTTTATAAAGAAATTTTAAGATGTTTTAACGGTGTGTTTTCCAAACGTATATGAGTATAGAATAGGCCAGTACAAAATCATTTTATTTTTTATTTTCTATTGAGAACACAACGATCTATGACTGGATTTCAAACGCCTCACATCTCACCTGAAAACTGATTATACTACATAAAGTCGGTTAGTCGGTTTTTCGTGATAATATGAATTACTGCAATGGTGTGTGACTTAAAATGAAATAGCAGTTGGTATATTTCTTTGCTAGACCATTAACTCGAAAAGAAAGGAAATAAATTAGGAGCCTCGAGTTTCGAACGCAGAACCATTTAAGATATTATTTTGTTTATACAGTTTCCATGGAAATGAAAATTCTTGAACAGTCTTCTACTTGTTAATGTGTCTCTGAAGTTTTTTGTGGTTATTAACAGATAAATAATACAATTGTTCATTTAGGTCCCATTTGATGCCATATGACAATCATTTGTTCACTATAAGGCGATGCTGTGAAAATTTTGGAAACACAGGGATCTCCAACTACCTCATGGTAACTGTCCACTTGAGACAAATGCATAGTTGCGTCAAGAACACGAACGCCAAACTTTCTCTATTATTTATCCAGTCAAAACTGAAAAACTATGCTCAAGTTGGGTAAATCGAATTTTAGGGAAAAAAATTTCATTGAAAGAGTAAGTTTGGAAACAAAAATTATTAAAATATATTTTTGTACTTATTCTGGCTGACCACCCTTCCACGGCGGTCGCTGCTTGGACTCCCAACTTTTGTGCTTTTGTGTATTTTGTGATATTCAGATATACCGATCAAAATGGAATTCTCAATTTTCTCAGAAAACCGGTGTCGTTATCTTCTTCATCAGAGTCTACTATTGAGGACACAAATTTCTCATGGAAAATGAAAAATAAATCATTTGACAATAATGTAACCGAACAGAGAGATCAGGGAAGAAAAAGTTCATAATGTGCCAATGTAAATAAATGTCCTAGAGCCGGATCTGTGAAAAACTAAGCCAGTTTTCGATACAAAATTATATTGTAATATCTTTTTTTTTTTTTTATTTCAAAAAACATTTATTTACCCCGCATCAACTTCTATGAGTTATTAGCGGGGGAGACAATACAATTTTATAGTAATAGTAACAATTTTACAATTTCAGGTATAAAAAATTATAAGTAGCAGTTTTTCTAAATTTTTGATTTTAGTTTAATGTCTTTTAGATAGCCAAGAACTTCATTTTCATTTGATGAAAGTATACTTTCTAGGTTGGAACTTAATTTGTAAGTTTTTCTTGCTGTGTCATACATTGGACATTCCAGTAAGATGTGTTTCACTGTGATCACTGTGTGACAATTTTGACAGGTGGGTGCGGGTTCTTTTTTCATGAGGTGTTGGTGTGTAATATAATCTGAATGTGGGTTAAAGCACACTCTGGAATTATTCATAATGAAACCGTTGACACCCTGGCTAAACCAGCCATTTCTACGGGAACAACTATTAATAACAACACCACTATTGAGACGTGTTTCAACCAAAAAAAAGAGATGTCTAGAAAAACATGGAATAACCCATGGACCGAATATAAAAGAATCCACCCGACAAGATACACCATAATCCAACCCATCATACTCAATGAACTTTGGCACAAAAATACCAGTTATAATCGGCACCAAATTGTCACCATCTCCCGTTTAAAATTTGGACATGCCTGCTACCCCCAGCACCTTAACAAGATAGGTCTTAAAGAGTGAAATCAATGTGACACCTGTCTAGAAGTGACTGATTTAGACCACATATTTTTCAACTGCAACAAATACCGTCAACAAACGCATAAACTTTTCCGTGAATTAGTGCGCAATGGAGTTGGACTGTCCGTAAACCTATTACATTTACTCTCGTTGGATAATAAAACCGTATATGACTCGCTTATATCTTTCGTGTGTTTATGCAAGCTGAAGTTATAGTGCTCTTAGTCTTGTTTTTGTTTCAATTGAACCCTATCCGAGGCCCACCTGATCTGTCTGTTAGTCACCCTGGGTGTGAAGTTTGTGTACCAAACCCATCCTTTTGACTCTTTCTTCTTTATAAGTATCACATAATTGATTAGGGAAGCTTTGACTTGCATATATCACTGAATTCAATCATCTGTGTCTTAGATACTGGCTGAATGGACATGAATTTCCAAGTGCCAAAAACAGAAAAAAAAACAATTTGAATGTATCAGCGATAGAGTGATCACCCAGTTACTTAATTTGCATTCGTTGGTACATTTGTTTTGGTGAATAGGCAATTTCGATATTCGATACAAAATCATTTTATTTTCAATTTTTTATTGAGAATACAACGATCTATGACTGGATTTCAAACGCCTCACATCTCACCTAAAAACTGATTATACTACATAAAGTACATTTCTAGTAACTGAGTGAAGTATCATCTTTTCCCATCACACTTTACTATTTTTGTCTTTGTACGGAAAAGTTATCATAAACTAAATAACTAGTAGCAGACATAAGAAATTCCAAATTATTTACAGAAGAGCTAGAAAAATATAAAAAATACTGCTCTACTAGGTCGGTTTTTCGTGATAACATGAATTACTGCAATGGTGTGTGATTTAAAATGAAATAGCAGTTAGTATACTTCTTTGCTAGACCATTAACTCCAAAAGAAAGGAAATAAATTAGGAGCCTCTAGTTTCGAACGCAGAACCATTTAAGATATTATTTTGTTTATACAGTTTCCATGAAAATGAAAATTCTTAAACAGTCTTCTACTTGTTAATGTGTCTCTGAAGTTTTTTGTGGTTATTCCAGTAGGTGATTGAAATGATAATCAAAATGCGAATAGTGCAGATAATTCAGTAAGTCAAAACAAAAATAATAATTTTTGATGAATATGAAGACAGTGAAATAGACAATTTTGGACCACTACTGACGTAAAACTCATGTTATGGGGTATTTATGTTTTAATTTTGATCGTGGCACTAGCAATCCAAGATAAATGTGGAAGTAGGTACTCTTACTGAATATAAAATTACAAATACAGTGGGAAAAACATGCCATAAAGCTCAAAATACTTTATCACAATCATTTACAAACTGAAACCATTGAAGAATCCAATGGCATATATTTTATACTATGTTTAAACTGTCCAAAACATATATTGGTCACAACAAAACATCTAGAAAATTGTCTCAAGGGGCACAAATATACTAGGCTTCTACAGCACTACAGAAACACGACACGACAGAAAAACATGAGTTTGATTTCAATATTACAAAAATATTGGCACAAGACTCTAATTATCAGAAACTGACAATTGAAGAAATAATACATACAAAAAACGTAAAAAATACTATAGATGAAAAATAAAATATTAATATCATATATATATGCTCTACAGGCCTTGTAGACCCAGGGCACTTATTTTTCTCCATTCCTCTCTATTCTTAGCTTTCTGTTTCCAATTTCTCATTTTCAGTTTATTTATATCAGACATCACACTTTCAAACCATCTTTTTCTAGGCTGTCCTCTTTTGCCAATAAGAGTCCTGTAAAGAGCCATTTTGTCATTCTTTCTTTGTTCAATCTTTCTACGTGTCCCAACCACCTTAACCTGTATGTTTTTATTCTCGATGTTATCCTTGCTTCTCCATATAACATGTCTATTTCTTCATTTGTTCTCCTTCTCCATCCTTCAGGTGTTTTTATTCCACCGAAGACTGCTCTCAGAATTTTTCGCTCCCAGCGCTCCAGCTTTTCTTCCTGTTTTTTTGTTAAAATCCATGTTTCACTTTCGTATGTTACAGTGGGTTTTATAATGGTATTATATATTCTTATCTTCATCTTTCTTGAACAGTATTTTGATTTCATCAGTGACTGGAGCATTCCAAATTTTCTGTTGCCTTTCGTGATTCTTGACTGTATTTCTTGTTCTTCGTGGGCATTGCTAGATATTAGTACTCCCAAATAAATAAATTCATGTACCCTTTGGAAACTGTAGTCCATTTCCCTTGTCGTTTTCACTATCAGATTCTCTCCGATACTTCCAGTATCTCCAAGGACCATATATTTTGTTTTTTCTTGATTGATTTGCAGTCCTAAAATGTTTGCTTGTTCTGCGAAATATTAATATATCAATCCAAACTCATCATAATTCGATAAAATAACAAATAAGATATTAGGAACTACACATTTTTCCATTGTTATTCTAATATCGTAAATTCAACTCAAAAGTAAGTACTTGCATCGTTTTAATTCAATTTCCATTTGTTTAAATTAGATAAATAGATCCATAGATTTGTGGTAACAATTGTAAATAGTTTACTCCATAATGCCATTTTTTTTTTCAAATAAATATTTTGGAAAAGCTCTCAAATGAGAGCGAAACGTCGGAAATTTCTAGTATTCAAATAGTTGAGCATTCTCAAGAAAACGTATCAAATGAATATTAATACCAATGGTTAAAGAAAAGAATAAAGTCCCTCTTCTTCAGGTTTAATTATGTCAATATTCAAAAACTCTATAATTCGGTAATTTTTCAAACTTGATTGCAGTATGTATTTACAATTAAGCAGTACTCTGCTAAATTTGGTAACACTGCTGAATGTTCACAAACTAGAATCAATTGCAGTTCAGGAGAATAAAGTTGATACTAAACACAACAAAGAAATAAAGAACGTTGATTCAACCAAAAATTTATATGGAGCACGTGTGCCATGAATAGGAACAAACGTCCAGTAATGAAGGTTCGTTTTTTCGTGACCTCTTTGGGAGGTCATCCATTTTCTTGCGCTACTTCGAATTTCAAAATCAGGGGCGGGCAGTTAGAATGTCTCTTGTGGTTATGCTTCATGTGAATTTGCCATGGAAAAGCTTACTATTGGAGAACTTTTTGAATAATTATTGAGCACCCGTATCTGTACGTACAGCACGAATACAATTCACAAGAATTCCAATTGGTATCATCTCAAGCTGTCACAAGAAAACGAATTTATGGATAGATAAAATATAAATTCGATAGTGCTTTGTCTCCATCTGTCAACTGATTGACAAAATTAAAAGTAACATCCGAAACGTCAAATAGATAGATAATGAAATTACTTATCAATCGGTGTATGCACCGTTTACAGTTGAACTCGTTCAAGCATTCAACCAGTATATAATTTCATGCTGGTATTCTCTATCGATTATATGGAGTTGAGTAAGCTAAACCAGAACGCTCAATATTGGAAGTTGAACTTTAAACTGTTCTATTTGACACTTGGGACTTATCGTCACCATAATTATAAAATCACCCAACTCCGCGCTTTAACTAAATCAGTATTTTAGAGCGATTGCTCAGCTAATCTACTTGATTTTCACGATAAAAAGACGATGACGTCATTTTTAGTTACTTTCCTGTTTATCAGGATAAATATTAATTCACCAACCGTGAATACAATTCATCCTCAACAGCCAGGGCAATTTACAACTAACATGTTGGCAAAACTTCAAGACGTTGTCAGACCAACTGGTAGAATTCCCCAGTTTGTTTTGACGTTTATCGACATTCGATCATCGTCTAATATTCACAAGTTTTTTTGGGAAATAGAAGGTTTTGGGGATACAGTTTGGCAAATTGGAAGCACATGGAAGTGAGTTAGTGAGAGCGCATTCGGAACGAAAAAGGTAAAGGTAAAAGGTCTACGCTTGTTTAAAGGTACAGTCGGAGGCACAATATTAGGTATAATAGTAGTGGACTTTTGGGTATTTCTTATCATAAATACTTTTTTTCATGGTATGGTTTTGTTGCATCTCAAGCTTAAGTCAAGTCAAGTCATTTTCTTAGATCTTGAAAAGAAATATGGGTATTGAGGGGGTGGAAAAAGAGTTATTAACAGATCATTATGAAATCCTTGTATTTATTTGCATGTATAGAATCATTAATCATCCATTTTTCATACATATTTGAACCATTCGTTTGTAATATAATAACAAAAATAATGTAGTAGCATACAGGGAGAAACACGGTTTCCAACCATAAATTGTACGATAAGTACATAATAAGAAATATGTCCACTTCCTGGAATATCTAATTCTAAATCCGGGATACCTTTAACAGTCTTGAAATCACTGTCACTATTAGATCACTATTGATTAATAAATCATCAATCACAATATCGAAAGCTGGTTTCTTTGCCATATAATCTTGTTCTATTCATTTTGATGTTCACATCGAGTTTTCCATTGAACATCCGGGAATGAATTAAAAAATGCTGCTCCATACAACCAATACTGACTTTATTTGCAAGTATTTCGACTTTTTTGTAAGTTTTTATATAATTTCATTTGCCGTCGTAGTTCTCTTTGAACATCATGATAGACGTTTCACATAAGAATAACCCACTAGAAGTCTAGAAGTTGCAGTCGTATGCGCGAAGAGGGTGCACATAACAATACCTGATCATCAGTATCGGTCAAAGCGCAAGACTGGGTTCTTCTTATGAGAAACGGAGTCTACGACACACTTTCAATAACTAAAACACTATTTTGTAGTGAGTTTGGTATAAGCATATATTGAAGTCACTTTTCTATATTTTTCGTAGCTCATGCCATCATGATAATCTCCTGATTTTGTAGTTGGCTTATAGTGGAGGTGAGCATTTTTTATTAAACCATGAACACCGTCAGCATTCACTTTTATTAGCATCTGTCCTTTTGACAGCGGTTTATGTAGTCCCTCGTTTAAACTATCACCCCAACCCTTCTGGTTTTTATAGCATACCCTTATATATAATTGGCCGGTTTTCGTGTCTGTGACGTTTTACCTAGCCTGAGAAACTGGGTCTTAGGTATCTTCAGATTTTTCCATTAATAACTTTCTGTCGTTTCTGGTTTTTCTCCAACGAAACCCCATATTCTTCATAATTTTTCGTAGGCTTTCTTGGTAACTTGTATAATTGTATTCCTTTGAACATTTTCATGTATTCGTCTCGAAGTTGGAACTTGTTTCTCAGTTATATAAACATTTGCAATGTATCGTCTAAGACAACCGATATCAAAATCGTATAAATTAGTTTTTTTGGAGCACTTGTTTTTATCTTTCGATTTACAAGTGATGCACATTCACCGTCTTCAATCAACTTCATTTCTCAATTTTTTTGAACATTGCTCAAACTGATACCCGTTGCCATTACGACACGCTTCTGAACTTTTTTAAAGTCTTTTAGTGGTTGATTACTCCCAGCCTCCATCCTCATAAAATCAATAACATTAGCTGTAACTTACCGTGTTTGATTATTTAGATGTTGCCTGAGGCTTGACTGAGGCTTGACTCAAACTCCATTATTTTATTAATAATTTTCCCCAGTATGTAGGTGTTGGTGATGTTCACTTGCTGAATTTTTCACAGCAGCTGATTGCTCCTGGACGGTCTGTCGACACGGCGAATGCGAATCGTGAGATTTAACGTTTTCAAACTCTCCGGTGTTTGTGTCCTACTGTACAAGGTTATATTGAATAGATTTGATGAGATTATTGTCAAGAAAACAGGCACGGGGCTTCTGGAATGGAAGGAAATAACATGGGAAATGGTACAAATATTCAGTTCATGTGGGCTGTTGAGCGCAACCCAAACGTATGAATGAATGTCAAATAACGTTGTTGATTCTAGTTATCGAAACTGCTGCAAGCTTTATTAATGGAATACTCCCACACTACATGTAATTCAAGATCCAAATACCAACTCTCACGTCCGTAAGTGTGAGCGAGAGTATTCAAAACTTGAAAACTGTCAAGCATTGTCACCAACGAAACATTTCCACACACAAAAGTTCCCAAATTCCCGACGTTTTCAAACTTCGTTCTGGTTTAACTAACTTCGTGCGGTACATACCAATGTAACATTAAGGGTGTTTAACTAATTGAACATGTTCAGTTAAACGAGTTTGGTACTATAATGGTGTATACGTCCATCGATTATTTCTCTTTATTTCTCCCTTATCTTCATGATTTTAATGATGTTCTGTAGGAATTTGAGAGAATCGGAACTGAAAATTTCCCGAGATTTTCGTCAATCTTTTATTCTAATTCAGTTCGATATTAATGGATATTTCCGATTTCTTGTTTGGGATGGAATGCTTTATAACGAAAGCATCTCTTGATCATTTATAATCAGCGACTTGCTGAATGTTAAATCTATTCACATATTCAAACTGAAAAGTGAACAAGAAACATAACTGAAAACAAAGACTGCGTGAGATATAAAGCGTTATTCGTTTTTATAATGGAGAAATTGGGAGATAATGGAAATAAAATGTAGCTTCTACATTCGTTTTATCAATGCTTGTTGAGATCAAGGATTTAAATAATCCAGTGGAAGAAAAGCTGTTATGTTTTTCACGATTTTGGATGAGAGATTTTTATTGAATGTTTAGTGTCTGATATATTGAATATCCACTTCTATCTATCTAGTGCTACCTCTGCTGCAGGCAGCCAATGATGCCATTGAGCCCAGGTTTGTGATTAATAAATTCTACAAAATACAAATAAAACAGAGCACAGAGTCAGATGCTGCAAATGCGATACGCCTATATACAGATGACTCAAAAATGAAAGATGGCTCAGGACGTGGAGTTTACTCCAGAGCACTAATCCTAAGGATTGGGTGGGGAATGGCAAACAATACCGGCGTGGTTCAAACAGAACTGGCTGGCATCTCAATTGCCACAAAAGAACTAACCAGAAAAGGAATATTTGGCAAAGACATAACAATCTGCACTGATATTAGACAAGCCCTATTAGCCTTGAACAGACAACGTGTTATATCGGGGCTAGTACTAGAGTGCCACCAAGATTTAGCTAAAGCCTTGAAAGATATTATCCTGAGGTGGGTTAAAGGGCACAAAAGGAGTAAAGGTAATCGTATTGCCCTTTCTTTAACCAGGGAAGCAGCTGAACTAGAAATTTGAGGACCCAGTGACAACTACGGCCTAACGTCTTCGACAATTGCGGAACTAGCCAAACGTTACACCCATGCTCAATACATCAAGAGAGGGGATGGAATCAAAGGATGCAGTCCTGAGAGGATCACTTAGTGCGACAATGGGAAGCTGGTGCCGAAGAAATATTTGGCGATGACCAGGGAAGCCCTACATTTAACAGTAGGATTTCTGACTGACCCATGGTCAATCCCTCAAGAGATGGGATGGAATTAAAGGATGCAGTCTTGCCAGGATCACCCTGGGAAGCTGGCGCCGAAGAAATATTTAGCGATAACCAGGAAGACTCAACAACGTGTCAGCTAGATCTTTGTACCATTTCCAATGTTCTCTACTCGTATCTCAAAAGTTCCGTATCCTATTGTATAAGCCACCAGATTAACTGAAGAGTAGTTCCAATGGTTGTATTATTTCCCCTCTCGAATGTTGTTGTCCCCGTGAGTTTTCACAGAAGCAGAATATGTGAGTGGGTCTACTGACCTTGGTTTCCATCCTTTTCAGTATAATGTGAGTACATCATAAATCACTGTTTAGAGACAATTGAGATCAAAGGTCCAAATTGGTCATAATCGAATTAGGTAAAATCGCATGAAGTTCGTTCATTATGCTATTTGTTGGGATGAGAAGTTGAGTACAGCTATATAAGGTGGAATTTCAATTTTCCCACAGCTTGCCAATATGCAGATTAACAATATCTCTTATTATAATATTATTACTCACAACAATTCATAGTTTTTTCTCATCTTAAGCAATCAACTTGATATTTATTTTTAGCATATAAAAGATTTGTTTGAATCAATAAATTGTAGCTCAAAAAAAATAAAGTAATCTGGGTGAGTTTCAATTGATTGGGAAGTTTTGCCGAAAAATGCCACAGACGTCAAACTGTAATACTCTGGTTAAAATAAATTATTAGAAAAGTGGAATAAAGAAGAAGTCCTAATCGATATGACAGAAAAGCGAGCCGGCTGAGATTTATTCGCCATATTTCTATCAGTTCTCAGCATTCCAATCAATTATGAAATTGATGATTCATTTTTCATTTTTGGAACTCGATCATTGAAACGTTTAAAAGATATTAGAAATCGTTAAGTAGCGTCAATTAGCTTAATAATGATAATTCGTTTTGTCAACGAGAGAGTGGAACATGAACGAAAATATTGATTGATTCTCTTCATATATATGTATATATATATATATATATACCTTTTCACAGGACTTTTGGGTCCATAGCTTTGTAATTCCTCTCTATACTTTTCTATCTTTGGCCTTTTCTCTCCATCGGTTCACATTCTTTTCTTTCAGGTCTTCTAGTACAACTTCCCTCCATCTTCTCCTTGGTTTGCCTCTTTTCTTCTTGTTTTCCGGAACTCTCTATGCTATTTGTTCCACTATTCTTCCTCCTACCATCCTTCCTATGTGCACTAACCACTGAAGTCTTCTTGATGTAATAGTTGCATCTATTTTGGGTTCACGATAAATGTTATATAATTCGTCGTTAGTCCTTCTCACATACACCCCTTCTACTTTTTTCCCCCCAGAATTCTTCTTAACATTTTCCTTCCCCATCTAATTATACTTTCTCTTTGTTTTTTGTTTAAAACCCATGTCTCACAACTATACAATATCGTAGGCTTCAATATAGTACTGTACAATATTAGTTTTAATTTCCTTGACAGATGCTTTGACCGGACTAGGTGTTTTATTGCTCCTGCACTTTTGTTAGCTTCCATGATTCTATTTTTAATTTGCTTTTCTTGACTACAATCACTATTTAACAGGGTTCCTAGATATATAAACTCTTCCACATATTCAAATTCGATGATTGCTCTTTGGGTTTCTACTCTAAATTGGTCATTTGTTGTCTGGTTTCCTAGTCTCATCAGCTTACTTTTCCGTTCGTTTATTGTAAGTCCCATTTTAGCGACCGCTCCTATTGAATTCTTTGTTATTTCACCAAAATCCTTCTCTGTTCTTGAAATTATTGCCATATCGTCCGCATAACAAATAACTTGATGGCTTTTATAGTAAATGTGTCCCTCTCTATCCAATCTGCTGTCTCTTATAATTTTTTCTAATGCAAGGTTGAATAGTAATGTTGACAAGGGGTCACCTTGCTCCAGATCTGTTCCTATTTCAAAACTTTCTGAGCCTTCACCTCTGATCTGTACACTACTAGTAGTTTTGATGAGAGTCATCTTCACAAGATTCACCAATTTTCTTGGGATCTCGAACTCATTCAAAGCCTTTAACAGGTTACTTCTGGAGATAGAATCATATGCCTGTTTGAAATCAAGGAAAAGTACTAGTACTGGTATTTTGTACTCATAGCATGATGTTAAAACTTCCTTCATTGTAAATATCTGATCTGTCGTTCCTCTCCCTTTTCTGGAACCAGCTTGGTATTCTCCTATTATTTTTTCTGAGATCGGATCTAATCTTCTCTTAATCATAATAGCTAGGACCTTATATACGAGATCTAATAAGGATATCCCCCTGTTTTTATTACAATCAGTTGCATCTCCTTTTTTTAGAATAGGTATTATCAGAGAATGGTTCTAATTTTTGGGCATCCTCTCTTTTTTCCATATTTCCAGTATTAATTAGTAAATTTGTTGTTTCAGTTCTCCACCGGTTCTTCACACAGTTTAATCAATAATAACGCGACTGTTATCTTTTCCAAGTCATAATAATTTATCGTAATCGCAAATGCAAGAGAATAAATTTAAAGTCCTCTAATATTTTATAACTACTTCATTCCAGATAGCTGCTCAATCCAGTCGACTTTTTGTCAGTAAAATTCCCGAACCCGAAAAATGAAAAAAAATTATTCACAAAGTTATCCCATCAATTTTTTACCGTCGGTTTTTCAAGCTAAAAGTCTTTTCTACTATACCCAGCTACACAAAAAGGACGCAATTCATCTTGTTAATTTAAGCTGGAGGCAAGTATGACACTGCCAGGCTCGATATACTCGAAAAACGTTTAACACTCAACATTATAACTCCCACCGGAGTAACTTTTACAAAGTAATTCATTTAAAATTTTGCTCTGAGAAGATGCCTGTCCCTCAATAAACTTTAGAGGGATTAGAGCTTTGGGGGGCGAGAGGTTATTAATCCCATAGTGTTGTAGATGTCTGTCGAGCATTAGTGAAACTATTGCAAAATTTAGAGGATGTGAACTGAGCGCTGTGCATAACTTCCTATAAGCTAGATATATATAGTTTATGCGACGGTGCGACGCGACGGTGTTATCTAAAAGATTTACTT